>SAYR01061286.1:2767302-2783850 GCA_004382745.1 Argopecten irradians irradians | reverse complement strand
GATGGAAACATGGTGCTTTATGCTTCTCAAATTTATTCATATATGCAAAACTGTTGGTTTTAAAAGTCAGGGCACCTCAGGTGATATAAACTGACCTGATGACTATTGAATAGATTCTAGGTTAATCTAGGAAGTTTTTTTTTATATTGTTGGGTTCAAAGGGATATGTATGGTATAGATTCTTTCCTGTGCAATCATACCTTAACTGAAGATTCTTACTAACATCATCTCTAGTCTGTTACCCCTAATGGTGTGTGATTTGGTATTCTTAAATTGAGTGATCTGTATGCTTATACATGTAGTATCTTTTCAAACTCTGGTAAATATCTATTGATGAGGAAATAAAAATACAGTTTGACAGATTTAAATACACTTTTCAGTTATTGACAGATATTTATAGGATTTGCTGAAACTGTAGTGTTAAAGCTGAAATCACAGGTGACAAATTATATTCAGAATAGAGCAAAAATCTGAGTAGATTTCAATGAAACTTTATATATTTTAAATAACAGAATAATTGATTATAGATTGAAAAAGGAAACAATTTAAATCTAATTGATAGAGATGTTTCCTTTTAACGCAGTTTGCTATCAAACAGTTCGAATGTCGAAAACAGTGAAAGTATGGATATATTTTAACGAAATTTTATGTATATGAATCACAGCTTAAAATTTGGAGACAGAGCAGACTATTTACAGAGTTATTTCCCTTATTCTGTCATTCAATGAAACTTAATACTGAAATCATGATCTCGTGAGGTTTTAGGAAGTAGAGATATCGTAATACTAGTACAAAATTTGGCCTTTGTCAAACTAATCAAAAGTAAACTTCTTTCGACAAATTAAGACATTTACATTGACATGTGTATCATTCCTGAGGTTCTGTCAGCAAACAACCAATATTTAGTGTCTAATGTATATCGGGTGATATTTTGTTAAATGATTTTTTTAAAAATACTTCCACTAAGTTTCCTCAAGTCCATCAAATTGTATATAACTACATAAAAATAACATATTATCTGGTGTTAAACCACAAAAGAGATATTTATTCTGCCCAAGACTATATTTTCAGTCTGTTATGAAGTACAGAAATGTACATGCAATGCTTTTAAAATAAATAAATAAAAGTACACAGAAAATAGCTGCAGAGTTGGAAATAAATCTGAACTTATATTGAACCTTTTATATGACCAAGAGTTTGTTTAAAATTATTCATAGTGGGAGGGGGGAGTTTTGTTAGAAATTGTGTGTAAATTGTTAAATGCAAAAAAGTTCAACTAACAGAAAACACAATATAATGAACATTTTGTAGATGCTAGAGGGATATTTCTCTGAACCATCGGTTTCTGTAGGTGCTCATTTGTCATTTTGTTGACCAATGTTTTGTAAGAGATTTATTTTATTGTTATTATTGACTTTTTTTAATATTTTGTTAATAAAAGAATTGACAAGTAGTCATATTAAAATCTTCTGTGTTTTCATTATTGGCTTAAAAAAGCAAATCAAAATAAACCAATCTGGATACATTAGTTCCCATCCTCGATATTCTAGGGGTTACTATCACTGTCATTATATCCACTCTATGTCATAGCAAAATTAAAGGCAGAACAATAGAGAGAAAAAATGACTAATCACAGGCCTAAAGAGACTTTCTTTATGGAACAGGGAGTGATGCCCAACTTTAAGGCCATCCAGTGTACCATTATTCAATTATTTAATGTACATCAAAGGACAAACTACCTGTCTCATCTGTTTGTTGTTGAACACACTTTTGCTATGACAGTCGAGATACGGATATAACAAGTGTTATTTGTATAGTAATCCCTAAACTATCGAGGATGGTTAATTTATGGATACTTTACTATCAATAAGCATGGTCGTTTTAATGAGAACATTTAAGGGAAGCTGCTTAGAGTTTTCAAAAAAAATATTTGAAAAATGTAAGCCAAAAATCAGTTTAAACAAGAAATGAAAGAATACAGTAACAAACAAGAGGCGCATGGGCCTTACCAGTCATCTGAAAATCATCTCCACAAATTATAGCAAGAGGAAGGGGGTCAGAGACATCATTTATACAAAATCTGTTCACATTTCCCCAAATATGGTCAAAATCCAATGAGAACTTTATGACTAGTAGCGTTTTAAAGGAATTTTCCTCTATTTCCCATATTGGGCTCAGGCCCCAGGTAGGGGGGGGGGGGGGTGTTAAGAGTCACCATTTATACAAAATCTGTTTGTATCTAAAGGAAAGGTTTTTACGCACGGCGCACGACGACGGACGGTGCACGATGACAATAGGTCATCTTGACCCTTCATTGAGTCCAATACGGTATGTAGTAACATTTGAATTTTGAAAAGTAAGCTCATTTTGAAGAAATATAAAGAAATGACAAACTTATTAATCTAGTACTATTTTAAAAAATTACAATTAAAAAGAATTAGGGCAACATGGTATCATTTCTTAATTAATTATTGCTGAATATTGGTACTGACAGATCGTATTCTAAATCCAATCTTTATTTGTATCATATGGTTAATACTGGTTTTCGTGCTGTGGGTTTCTGATGATGCTGAAGTCCATGGTATTGTACCCCAACGAAACTTGATCACACTGAAAAGAAAACCTAAAACAGCAAATTTTAGCTACATTTTGTCTATGTAACTACTGTATATACAGGAATTTGTTAAAATGTGTAAGAAAAATAGGACTAGATTGTCGAGGAAAGTGTGCCTTTTTCTGCTGGAAGATTCACAATCTCGGTTGAAAATCTTTGGTTTGTTTAGTTTTACGTCCTATTAACACAGGGTCATGAAAGAAAGTGCCAGACTTGATGGTGAAGGAAAACTGGACTACACGGAGAAAAACCACCACCCGGCGATCAGTACCTGGTAACTGCAACTTGAAAACTGACGTGGACATCGGAACAACAATCTATACTGATGAGATTATTGAACAAACATCTCTTGTATACAAAAGGTAAATATTGGTATTTCCTGGTAATGTCCTGTAAAGTTTCAATATTTACATCGATTTCGTAACTACTATGAGAGAACGAAATAAGGGAATAAGGAATGTGATGTGTAAGAATAC
Source organism: Argopecten irradians irradians (assembly GCA_004382745.1). Taxonomy (NCBI): domain Eukaryota; kingdom Metazoa; phylum Mollusca; class Bivalvia; order Pectinida; family Pectinidae; genus Argopecten; species Argopecten irradians. The sequence goes on along the minus strand of SAYR01061286.1, from coordinate 2,780,760 downwards.
CAAAGTCAAACGCTTTGATCAAGAAATTAAGAAAAAATTAAATCAAGTAGTGATTTTACCAGAAATACATATTTGAGAGATCTTTTTTACCCTACCCGCCTCGATTTCTAAACTGTGGTTGTGATTCGCAGTTTTGCGAGCAATTTTCTTAATTCAAATTCCTTAATAGAAAGATATGTTTCTTCCTTATAGTTTTGTTTAAATTTACTAAATAAAAAAGTTTTACTGTTATTATCTGAATTATTTATCTTAGTTGTAAAAATGGTTTTGAATGTACCTTGTATCGATTTCTTGAACAATAGTTTCAGATTACGTTTAAACGTCCTACTAGGATTGGCATTTTCAAAGTTATAAGAAATCTTATTTTCCTTTATGATATTAGACACATAGGAAAACCAAGAATACGTTCCATTTGTATATATATTTTTACTAACAGCCAGTGCTTCTTTCACCAGGACGTTGATGCCTTTTTGTGAGGTCCTTCTTAAATAGCATAAAGCTTGTGTATTTATGAAACAATCTAAAGTAAACTGTCCTAATTCAAACCTGGAAGCTACATTAAATGCATACTTTACAACACCCAAAGCCATTTTGCAAAATTTCAAATTAATTTGCTCGAATGGTGTTTTATCAATTAAGGAAAATGGGTCAAACAATGCTTTGTTCGAGCAAGCTCTTTTACTAGCATTTGCTATCTTGCTATAATAATCAGCATACCAAATTTCAGAGTTATACGTTAAAATTGGTCTGACTAGGGAATTTATTAACTTTTTCCATAGCCATATGGGTTTATCAGCTATTCGTTAAGGCATTGTTTAATTGGGAATAAAGCCTTTTTACTTTTCGCGCAAAGTTCCTTAACAGCAAGCGAATATTTTCCGTTATCACATGATTTTGTACCCAAATATTTATACTCATTTACTTGTTCAATTTCTTTGCAATTAAAACGAAATGGTTTAACTTTAATACATGTGTTGTTAGTGGTGCTTCTCGTTCGAAAAATCATCGTTTTCGTTGTTTCGTTGTATTTATTGATAGCTGCCACCTTGCACAGCAGCTTTCGAGCTCGGTTATTGATTTTTGTAACCCTTCTGGACTCTCAGATAGAAACACTAAATCATCTTCAAAAGATAAGCTACCTACTTCTACATCTCCTAGTTTGAGTGGGTCGTACTTCAGAATGCTTGATAAGTCGTTTATATACATATTAAAAAGTGTAGGACTTAAACTGTCTCCTTGTCCTACCCCTCTGATAATATCAAGATAGTCCGTCGTAAACGTTTTGAATTTAATTGAGGATTGTATTTTTTTACCGATACCTTATTCGGCAAGTTTATATGGTAAACCTGTTCTCCAAACGCTATCAAAAGCTTTGTTAAAGTCAACAAAGCAAGCATATACTTTGCTTTTCGCCTGTGAGTATTTATTCAACAGTGTTTTAAGAATGAATAAAGCATCAGTGGTTCTACTATTTTTCCGAAAACCAAATTGATTTGGACATATCTTGCATAAAGACGGTAATTGTATTATTCAAAATTGAATTAAATATTTTTGCCAGACAACTTTGAAGAGAGATGCCTCTGTAATTAATAGGGAGATCAGCATCACCAGATTTGAAAACAGGAATAAGGTATGATTTATTCCAATTAGGATAGCAACCACAGCTTAGGATTGCGTTAAAATACTTTCCTAGTGACGGAATCATAACATTTCATTGGATATATAACCAGGTCCGATCGATTTTCTTTTCTTAAGGAGCTTGATAACATCTTTAATTTCTCTTATTGTTATAGCTCTATCCTAATATCGTTCTGATGCAACTGCTCTTTCAACTGATTAAGTTTATATTCGATTTCCCTTTTAAATTCTGGATCCTGACAGTTGCTTATGTTCCCCAAGTTTTTGAAATGTGCTGCAAAATCTTGCCAATGAGGGGGGTCTTCGTCATCAATTTTACTGGATTTGAGGGATTTCAGTACTTGCCACAATTAATTAGACTCACTGTTAGGTATTGAATTTATTTTTTAAGAATTGTTTACTCAAACATATCCTTCTTTCTTTTTTCATATGTTTAAGTTGTTTGCAATGAAACAGAAATGTCGACCTTAGCTGTGAATCATATTGAGATTTCTTAAGTTTATTGCCCAGGGTGTTAACCGTTGACCTCAGGCTTAAAAATTCCTTGTCTGTCCAAAGTGCCTTTTTGGTTCGCTTTTCACTTTTTTACGTACTTTAACCGACATACATCGTCTTTTTAATTTTTCATATATGTATGTAATCAAAGATGTTGCATTTTCCACTCCCTCATTAGTACATCGGATATCAGTAGATTCAAGCCTCAGATTATCTTCTTTTATAGTTATATCCCCCAATACTTCGATAAGTTTACCATTTGAGGAATTTCCCCATCGATATGTTTTCATAATATTATTTTGAGGAGGCAATATCACTCTCGGATTTTCGACTATTTTACAATCTAAAAAAGTAACTGTTTGTACATGATCTGACAAGTAAGTTGGTTCTTCTACAACGTAAAAGTTTACTGAGGAAAGCAGGCTTGTACTAGTTAAAACATAATCAACAACACTACTGCCATTGTGTTTAATACAAGTGCAGTTACCCAATAAAACCTCTAGATATCTTCCATTCAATATCCGTAGCCGTGAAGAGATACACAAATCTATGAGTTGCCGCCCTTGAACGTCTGTTCATATTGCGACCAATGGTATAAAAACGTCAAATTCCCAGTTCTAGTGTTAAAATCACCTGCCAGTAAGATTTCACCATCCAAGCTGAATTTAGTTATTTCATTTTCAAGTTCGACGAAATCATCGTCATAATATGCAGATGAAATACTGGAGGCACATAAACTGTACATAAATATATATCGTTTTTCCTTCCAAAGTATGATGTATCCAGTTTTATCCACATTCTGTTGTTTGAGATGGACCCATTTATATGGTATGTGATCCCTTTCGATATGGTATTCCTAATGTATATTATTGTTCCACCACTATTCCTTTTAGCTTTCATTGTCTTTTTTCTTATTTTCGAAAAGGATTTGAACCCTTGTATTTTAGAGATCGAGGTTTCACCGGTCCAAGTTTTTAGACAGATGTTTATATCAGGATTTATTTTAGAAATGAAATTATCATCTTTGTATTTCCCTCCAAGGCCATTGATATTCCAACAAGAAAGAGTAATACAATTTTTCCTTTCTACACACAAGTTATGAAACAGAAATTTAAAGAAAAAGTCTTCTTTGTAAGTAATTTACCTTTGATAGCTTGAGCAACGTATTTGAAATTTTGAATTAACAATATTGAAAAATCATTTGAATTGTGTAAAAAGAAAAAAACAACAAAAAAACACAACATCATACAAAAAAAATAAATAGATAAATAAAAAAAATACCAACCCTGAGATATCAAATTTTTGTTTAGTCTTTAGTGTATTGGATCTTTTGTGGCACATTTAAACGATTGGTCATGGTAGAATGCCCTATTGTTATCTAATGTTATGACTCGCCGTCGCGTATACATGTATGTGAAACAATTTTGTGGAACATATAAGTTGTTCTTAATTCCAAAGACCATGAGAGACTCAATAGTTTTTAATTATAGCTAATTGAAGGACTATGCATGGTTTGAACCGTTTTTGAACCCCACATGCGTCAAATTTTCAACCTTGTTATTTAACCATCCTCAACATGCATGGATTTCGAAGATGTGAAACTTTTTCATCACGAAAGCATTGAGCACATTATTGAACAAATTTTATATTCCTCCTTAAAGGGACAATTCACTCCGGCTAATACTGGCTAATTCTTTTAAATAACCAAGAAGCAAAATATGGCATAAATGTATTGTTCTACATTTCTTATGAAACATATGACATAAATTATTGACAAATTCCACGTCAATGTTTAGTATTTTAATTGATACCATTGTAATTACAAATCGTTGATCAACACGATTAAGCAGGTACAAAATATACGCTGTACCCATATCCAAGCCAAAGTCACGCACGTTAAGCAAATGAACTACATAGCCACGTTTGAGGTGATAAAATGATTTTTAGACAAGATAATTCACCTAATAAGGTAAACACACTACTGTCAGAGCGATTCGAGCAGTTCTAGACAAAAGTAGTATTACTATACGAGCAAGGGACAGGGTTCGGCATACAAGATGTTTGACCACAATTAGAATGGCGGACAGCGAGCGAGTTTGCACATTTCATACGCATTTCACCACCATGGGCTTTTCTGGCATATCACAGTAAAACCGGCTGATCTAATTTCCATTAGAACTGGATTTTTTCTGATATATGTACAAATTGTAATGTTCTCTTAGACTGAATTGTCTCTTTAAGATGTATCTGAAGTATCTATACATTACCAGTAAAAAATATTTGTTCAATATTGCGCTCTACTGTTAGACAAAAGTTATAAAAAAGTTTAAAAAAAAATAAATAAGCATAACACCCCTCACTCGCCCAAGATAAAAATGGGTAACATACATATGTACTAACTATGGCAACATTAGATAACTTAGACTATTACGATTGAATCTAGATTGTACTTGATATCTACAAATAGAACAATAGAACATAATTAATCGTCTTGTGTATTAGATCTATTGTGTATTGTTTTAAACGATCTGTCAAGGTATAGACCACCTACTCTATTGAATGTTGTATGTAGAGCTATTATTTGGAAGGCACACGTTGTTCTAAAATCAAAATACATGAGACCTAGCGGGACGTTAGCGCCGTTGTGTGGATTTTTAGTAGACTGCATTTATTCCTTTAACCCGTGATGGCAGACTTGTAGTTCTACATTTCCTTGATTTATCGATAGGATTTCATTTTATAAAATGTGAAATTGAACATTGATATTTTTTGTATCTACAATGGTAACAATTAAGACAAAGTACCCGTATGTAACGTTTTACGTAGACTCTCAGGCACCAGGAAGTTAAATATTTGTTTTGACAACCAAAATCACTGCGCAGTTAAAGTCGGATCATTCTTTTCCATGGATTGTTCAGAAACTTTAGAGGTATGTATATTGTTTTTAAATCCACAATTATCACGTAAATATTATGCTAAAACATACTTCCGAAAAGACGACTGCTTTTAGATTTGTGTTAATTGTATTCTCTGTTATGACCACTGCTTAGTATTACGGCTGAAAATTAGAGTTGACAGTTTCTACAATTGAAGATATAATTTGTCTTCTCCATAAAATTAGTATAAAACCTATGCTTCATATTGGTAAAGCGCTGATTTTACTTAAAAAAACCTAACGAGATTTGTATCAAAGGTATCACGCACTTATATGTATGGAGAATTGACTTGCAGTTGAGGTTTTCCTAGAAAGTTTTAAAAATGGCGGGATATAATAGCAGTGAAATTGTAATAAAACATCGAGGTATAAGAAGGGAATTTTCTATTATATATGGATATGAAGGATAGGGATGTTCTTCCCTCGGGATCACAAAATTTTGCAAAACTCTCGGCAAGCATGGTGTTTTACAACATTTTGTTGCCTTCGGGTAGAATATCCCTATCCTTCATATACATATATTTACACTTGCTAGGCTTGTTCACTATACGCAAGTACTAGCCGATTTTGTTTACCATAACTGCATGGTAACATTGAACTTTGAACTTGCGTATGAAAATGTTCTATGCAACTTAAAGGGGCTACTTTTTTAAAAAACAAAGAAACACATGGCATTGTTTACATTTTGACGCAACATTACGTGTATATTGCTGTTTTTCATAGAATTTGGGGAAAATGTAAACAATACATATATGTTTTATATTTATATATGATACAAACATTTTTTAGATGAACATTTGTATAAAGAAACGGGAAAAAATATCCCGACCGGGGCGACGTGCAGCGCTTTCATTTTTGTTAAAAATGATGGATGTCAAATGTAAACATTACCTCTGTGCCTGTGTCCTACGATCGAGTCTTTTGGGTTGACGGGCGTGAGACCCTCTGACAGTGCCAGGTCAGTTATAAACATATTCTCTTGTCTTTGTTCTTTGAGAATTTAATCATGTGTATTATAAAACATGCACCGCTAGTAATCCACGTGTTGACAGTCACACGTCACCACAAATACAATGTATCCATCGAACACAAGTGAAGTTGTTCCATCTATAGATGGCGATGGATCTAAGCGTAGATTATATAATCACATGGCTTAGAAGGATGTAATATCGTCAAGTCAGACGACAATCTCAAACAAATTTAGCTACTTGAACATCGGTGTTTTGACAACTTCGGAAAACTCCTGTGTGTAAGCGTGCGTCAGCCTCGACTCGCTGTACAATAACGGTCACCGAGTTCACACATGTGGCCGAGTACAAATACTTTATGTTATTACGCTATATATTAACTTTTAGCAAAATTGAATACCTATTTAAAGTTTTGATATGATTAAATAAATTTATCTCTGAAATTTACTTTGTTTGTCATGTTTCTTTACACTAAAATATTGATTTTTTTTTCGTCGCGGATGAATAATTCTATCTTACGTGAAGAGTCATCATTCGCTGTTCAATTGAGTAAGCTCCTCCCACTTTTGACCGACTTTTATTGAATAATTACGTCACTTTCAAATGACGATTTTATTGCATAAAATATAAATAAAAAGTCGTGTGAGTGTAAATATAGGGATTGGATTTCGTTTTTATGTTAACCATGCTTGTATGGAGCAATTCCTCTAAGAATATATTCAATATGGGGCGCTACGCTAACGCGCCCCATAGAATATATTCTTAGAGGAATTGCTCCATACAAGCATGGTTAACATAAAAACGGAATGCAATCCCTATATGAAAGAGTCCTATTTTATTCTCTGTTTGGAGTTACCAATATACAAAATGAAAATATGGTATAAAATCAAATTCACAATCATAAACAGGCTTAGAAAGACAAGTTCATAACCTTGGATTTACGCGATTCTTATTACGTTTTCAGAATCCAAAAGTTAAATCAAGATTACGTTGTAGCCGCTTGTATAAAGCTTTTGTTATCTCGACCAGTGTATGCAAAAAAATTTGAATGAAACAGCAAGGGAAATATAATTTCTGTTTAAAACTTTAGATGTACACATATAATGTAGCCTTTTGTGTATTTGGATGTTTTGTGTAGTATTCATGATATAGCTGTCATGGTATAGCTGTCATGGTATTGCTGCCAACTCTTTGGAATGCTGTATGTGCAGAGCTATAAAATGGAACACAAAATTGTTCTTAAATATAATGACTTCTAATGCAAAGGTCTAGAGTTTTTGCAGACTTAATTTGTTTGATAATGATCTAACCAGGACTGACATTTCCTTGTTTATCGGTAGGTTTTTATTCTATAAAATGTTGTGAAACTGAACTTTGGTCCCGTTTGTAATCTCCCATGGTAACTATACAAAGTACCCGTATATATGACGCTTTGCCTATCTACACCAGAAAGTTATGAAATGTTTGTTCTGACAACCAAATCACTGCACCATTACTGAGTCTGATAAAGTGTTTTCATGGCACTTATAAGAAAATTTAAAGGTATGTATACCGTTTTTAAATCCAAAGTTATTACCTTTAATATAAATTATACATCGTTACAATAGGATATATCGCCATCTCCATAAAGTTACAACAAAAAGTGTTGATGTTTACAATTGGAAAGCGTTCGCTTGAACACATCCCTTTTCAAAGTAAAAAAAGGTTTGGGTCATTCTGTTTTATTCTAATTCTGTCCGTTCGACTTAATATACATTTATATAATTGCATTAAAGAAGATGTAGTGAATTTTATATCATTTGTATTTGATACTTCTGTTATTTATTTATGTGTACAGTAAGGGTTCAGTCAGTGATGTAAGTTATATGTGTTGTACAGTACTGGTACAGTCAGGGATGTAAATTATGTATGGTGTATAGCAAGTGTACAGTCAGGGATGTAAGTTATATGTGTTGTATAGGGTGGGTAGAGTCAGGGATGTAAGTTATATATGTTGTATGTGACAGGTACAGTAAGGGATGTAAGTTATATGTGTTGTATAGGGTGGGTAGAGTCAGGGATGTAAGTTATATACGTTGTATAGGGTGGGTAGAGTCAGGGATGTAAGTTATATATGTTGTATGTGACAGGTACAGTAAGGGATGTAAGTTATATGTGTTGTACAGTACGGGTACAGTCAGGGATGTAAGTTATATGTGTTGTACAGTACGGGTACAGGTAGGGATGTAAGTTATATATGTTGTATAGTACGGGTACAGTCAGGGATGTAAGTAATATATGTTGTATAGTACGTGTACAGTCGGGGATGTAAGTTATATTTGTTGTATAGTACGTGTACAGTCGGGGATGTAAGTTATATGTGTTGTATAGCCCGGGTACAGTCAGGGATGTAAGTTATATGTGTTGTACAGTACGGGTACAGTCAGGGATGTAAGTTATATACGTCGTACAGCACGGGTACAGGTAGGGATGTAAGTTATATATATGATGTATGATAGTACAAGTACAGTCAGGAATGTACATATTGTAAGTTATATACATTGTATGTTACGTATACAGTCAGGGATGTAAGTTATATATGTTTGATAGTACAAGTACAGTCAGGAATGTACATATTGTAAGTTATATACATTGTATGGTACGTATACAGTCAGGGATGTAAGTTATATATGTTTGATAGTACAGTTATAGTCAGGGATGTAAGTTATATACGTTGTATGTTACGGGTACAGTCAGGTATGTAAGTAGCACTGGTACAGTCAGAGATGTAAGTTATATATACCTTGGTATGTGACGGGTACGGTCAGGGGTGTAAGTTACATACGTTTGATAGCACGGGTACAGTCAGGGATGTTAGTTATATATACCTTGTTATGTGACGGGTACGGTCAGGGGTGTAAGTTACATACGTTTGATAGCACGGGTACAATCAGGGATGTAAGTTATATACGTTGTATGTTACGGGTACAGTCAGGTATGTAAGTAGCACTGGTACAGTCAGAGATGTAAGTTATATATACCTTGTTCGGTCAGGGGTGTAAGTTACATACGTTTGATAGCACGGGTACAGTCAGGGATGTAAGTTATACATGCTATATGTGACGGTTACAGTCAGGGATGTCAGTTGTATTATTATATTTTATGTGACGGATACAGCCAGGATTGTTTGGGTATATTTTATAACATGATTATATAGCATATGTATGTAGTTATCCTTCGACTGATACAGCAATGATGAATATACATCTACCAAGTTGTAGAGTCTTATCATTTTTTTTCATCGTTCATGTAACATGTATGTCAGATTCGCGCGAAAATAGACGAAAAATTAACTGTTAAGCGTTTTATAACATTCTACAATAGCTAATCCCTTTCTATAAGCTTTATTTTGAAACAGGATCGATGGAGCAGGCTTAATTAGAGATAATAAATCAAATACATTATGTGCGTTAATTGTTATGCTGACGTTCAAACGGACCGAAACATTTAAGATAACAGACCATTTATACATCCGGTACGATCACAGCCTTCCGGTACGTACATGGACGGGTACAGTCAGGGATGTAGCTGACAGCCCCTGTTGAAAATCTCGCGCCTTCGGCGCTCGCAAAATCATCAAAATACATCGTAGAAATCATCTCAGCTTTAAATCGCAATATTTTTCCAGGGGATACCCCGGACCCCCCAAACTCGCGCGTTACTTTGCGTATTTATTAATTTTATGTTAGCGACGCCACTGCGTTTAGATGTGTTCAAGGATTAGAGGGAGGGGGGGGTGTTACGAAATATTTAGGACCTTTGCCCCCCTCCCATTATGTTTCATCTTCCTACGCCATTGATTACGACTGGATATTGGTACTTACAAATTCAACATGGTTGTGTTCTATATCCAAGCTTTATATGCATCCTAGGATTCATGACTGCTCTCTCCTGCAGTGGGTTTCTGATGGCAGCATTGTGTAGTTAATTGCATTGGTTAATGCTCAAATCCATGGTACTTATGTACACATTTTGTATATGTAACTATTTGTACAGAAACTCGTAAATAGATGCTACAAATATACCAGGGAGGTTCGCTTTGGTTTCACTTTTTTACGTACTTTAACCGACATACATCGTCTTTGTAATGTTTCCTATATGTCCGTAATCAAAGATTTTGCATTCTTCACTCCCTCATTAATACATAGAATATCAGTAGATTCAAGCCTAAGAAAAAATATCTTCTTTTATAGTTATATCCCCCAATACTTCGATAAGTTTACCATTTGAGGAATTTTCCCATCGATATGTTTTCATAATATTATTTTGAGGAGGCAATATCACTCTCGGATTTTCGACTATTTTACAATCTAAAAAAGTAACTGTTTGTACATGATCTGACAAGTAAGTTGGTTCTTCTACAACGTAAAAGTTTACTGAGGAAAGCAGGCTTGTACTAGTTAAAACATAATCAACAACACTACTGCCATTGTGTTTAATACAAGTGCAGTTACCCAATAAAACCTCTAGATATCTTCCATTCAATATCCGTAGCCGTGAAGAGATACACAAATCTATGAGTTGCCGCCCTTGAACGTCTGTTCAAATCGCGATCAATGGTATAAAAAACGTCAAGTTCCCAGTTCTAGTGTTAAAATCACCTGCCAGTAAGATTTCACCATCCAAGCTGAATTTAGTTATTTCATTTTCAAGTTCGACGAAATCATCGTCATAATATGCAGATGAAATACTGGAGGCACATAAACTGCACATAAATATATATCGTTTTTCCTTCCAAAGTATGATGTATCCAGTTTTATCCACATTCTGTTGATTGAGATGGACCCATTTATAAGTTATGTGATCCCTTTCGATATTGTATTCCTAATGTATATTATTGTTCCACCACTGTCCCTTTTAGCTTTCATTGTCTTTTTTCTTATTTTCGAAAAGGATTTGAACCCTTGTATTTTAGAGATCGAGGTTTCACCGGTCCAAGTTTTTAGACAGATGTTTATATCAGGATTTATTTTAGAAATGAAATTATCATCTTTGTATTTTCCTCCAAGGCCATTGATATTCCAACAAGAAAGAGTAATACAATTTTTCCTTTCTACACACAAGTTATGAAACAGAAATTTAAAGAAAAAGTCTTCTTTGTAAGTAATTTACCTTTGATAGCTTGAGCAACGTATTTGAAATTTTGAATTAACAATATTGAAAAATCATTTGAATTGTGTAAAAAGAAAAAAACAACAAAAAAACACAACATCATACAAAAAAAATAAATAGATAAATAAAAAAAATACCAACCCTGAGATATCAAATTTTTGTTTAGTCTTTAGTGTATTGGATCTTTTGTGGCACATTTAAACGATTGGTCATGGTAGAATGCCCTATTGTTATCTAATGTTATGACTCGCTGTCGCGTATACATGTATGTGAAACAATTTTGTGGAACATATAAGTTGTTCTTAATTCCAAAGACCATGAGAGACTCAATAGTTTTTAATTATAGCTAATTGAAGGACTATGCATGGTTTGAACCGTTTTTGAACCCCACATGCGTCAAATTTTCAACCTTGTTATTTAACCATCCTCAACATGCATGGATTTCGAAGATGTGAAACTTTTTCATCACGAAAGCATTGAGCACATTATTGAACAAATTTTATATTCCTCCTTAAGATGTATCTGAAGTATCTATATATTACCAGTAAAAAATATTTGTTCAATATTGCGCTCTACTGTTAGACAAAAGTTATAAAAAAGTTAAAAAAAAATAAAATAAATAAGCATAACACCCCTCACTCGCCCAAGATAAAAATGGGTTACATACATATGTACTTACTATGGCAACATTAGATAACTTAGACTATTACGATTGAATCTAGATTGTACTTGATATCTACAAATAGAACAATAGAACATAATTAATCGTCTTGTGTATTAGATCTATTGTGTATTGTTTTAAACGATCTGTCAAGGTATAGACCACCTACTCTATTGAATGTTGTATGTAGATCTATTATTTGGAAGGCACACGTTGTTCTAAAATCAAAATACATGAGACCTAGCGGGACGTTAGCGCCGTTGTGTGGATTTTTAGTAGACTGCATTTATTCCTTTAACCCGTGATGGCAGACTTATAGTTCTACATTTCCTTGATTTATCGATAGGATTTCATTTTATAAAATGTGAAATTGAACATTGATCTTTTTTTTGTATCTACAATGGTAACAATTAAGACAAAGTACCCGTATGTAACGTTTTACGTAGACTCTCAGGCACCAGGAAGTTAAATATTTGTTTTGACAACCAAAATCACTGCGCAGTTAAAGTCGGATCATTCTTTTCCATGGATTGTTCAGAAACTTTAGAGGTATGTATATTGTTTTTAAATCCACAATTATCACGTAAATATTATGCTAAAACATACTTCCGAAAAGACGACTGCTTTTAGATTTGTGTTAATTGTATTCTCTGTTATGACCACTGCTTAGTATTACGGCTGAAAATTAGAGTTGACAGTTTCTACAATTGAAGATATAATTTGTCTTCTCCATAAAATTAGTATAAAACCTATGCTTCATATTGGTAAAGCGCTGATTTTACTTAAAAAAACCTAACGAGATTTGTATCAAAGGTATCACGCACTTATATGTATGGAGAATTGACTTGCAGTTGAGGTTTTCCTAGAAAGTTTTAAAAATGGCGGGATATAATAGCAGTGAAATTGTAATAAAACATCGAGGTATAAGAAGGGAATTTTCTATTATATATGGATATGAAGGATAGGGATGTTCTTCCCTCGGGATCACAAAATTTTGCAAAACTCTCGGCAAGCATGGTGTTTTACAACATTTTGTTGCCTTCGGGTAGAATATCCCTATCCTTCATATACATATATTTACACTTGCTAGGCTTGTTCACTATACGCAAGTACTAGCCGATTTTGTTTACCATAACTGCATGGTAACATTGAACTTTGAACTTGCGTATGAAAATGTTCTATGCAACTTAAAGGGGCTACTTTTTTAAAAAACAAAGAAACACATGGCATTGTTTACATTTTGACGCAACATTACGTGTATATTGCTGTTTTTCATAGAATTTGGGGAAAATGTAAACAATACATATATGTTTTATATTTATATATGATACAAACATTTTTTAGATGAACATTTGTATAAAGAAACGGGAAAAAATATCCCGACCGGGGCGACGTGCAGCGCTTTCATTTTTGTTAAAAATGATGGATGTCAAATGTAAACATTACCTCTGTGCCTGTGTCCTACGATCGAGTCTTTTGGGTTGACGGGCGTGAGACCCTCTGACAGTGCCAGGTCAGTTATAAACATATTCTCTTGTCTTTGTTCTTTGAGAATTTAATCATGTGTATTATAAAACATGCACCGCTAGTAATCCACGTGTTGACAGTCA
>SAYR01061286.1:2729320-2764257 GCA_004382745.1 Argopecten irradians irradians | reverse complement strand
GTATATAACAGTAAAGCTTAATATATGCATTTGGGAAAAAATTGCCAAGCTCACCAAAATAATATTAAATTCACACTCAGACTGATTGGCAGTTCCTATCTATCTCCAATTTTAATCACAGTTTTAACTCATCTTTGGTCATTCTCTTACAAGCGTACATTTCGTTATATCGGGATGACATCATTTCATTCGGGCTTTGAAAACGAATACATCGTTAAAATTGAACGTGAAAAATGTAAATCTAACAAATAAAGAACAAACCGTTGACATATCGTCTAATGTAAGTGATAAAATCGTAATTTATGTGGGTTTATCGTAAAGTGATAATCAAAAGTTCCAATGATAGCCCATGGACGTAGTTATATCATCAGATCTAAGCTTTCCAGAACATGGAAAATTGCATATTGGAATAATAAATTATCAGTTATAGAAGATTATGGTTGGTGGTTCACAATTATTCACAATGTTCAAGAAATCCAGAGCCTACCTGAGCTGCAGAGGTGGCTAGAGGCGACACATACACCATTTGGACATCTGGTGTGGCTTTCAGGACAGGCCATGTCATCTGAAACGTGATCTTACACTTCAGTGAATATTCTTCCATAACCAGGACACTTGTATTTAAAACTGATGTTTTTAAAATCTACACACAAATAAATAAATCTGTACTGTAACACACGCGTACAACGAATTCACGGTTGTAATGTAGTACTCGTCATCTCCCGCCAGAATTCCTGTAAGATGTCTATAGTATTTGTATAACGAACTATGCTTATAACGAGGTGATTGCATTCGTCACCAGAGGTTCGTTGCAACCGTGTTTTACTGTACATGATTTAGAGATATATTTAGTATTATTTACCTAAAGTTGACACATCCCTGATTTGTCTGAGGTCAAGAAGAACATCATTTGCTGTGCTGTCACCCGCAATCGGACGAAGAGGTATGTCGCTTTTCTCAGTGGCTAATTCCCCCGTTTTTCACTGTGTAGGGAGATATATCGCTTTGTGGTCCTAAAAGACACATGGTTTGACTTAGATTGTTAATATAATTTCAATAGCTGAAGCTGTCTAGAACAGCATCCTATGTGTGCGAAATACACTGGGTTCATTTTCGCTTGTTCTCTTTGTTCTAAGATGTTATAGTTAAGTGCATTCTCACTGAAAATATACTGTTGATAATATTTAGCTAGATACCTAACTGGTAATATTAAATAATGATTACAGTGGACTAATCAGGACATTCGCGTACCCAGTCCAAACTGTCCAGATTGCGAGGTTTCCTGTCAGCCAGATTTTGTTTACTTAGTTACCTTAGTTACAGTATAATCGTGTTTGTTCCTCGACATTTTTTGTCCGTATTGTGAGGTTTCCGTACTATCGGCATCCGCATTACAGACTGTCCACTGTATTTAGTTACTAATTTATAGCATTTTTAAGAGGAAGCCACACCCGCTTACATTCCCCACAGTATCCCACGCTGCATCTGTCAGTTGGGCGGAGCCAATATACGAAGAAGTTACCACAGTTATGAACAAAAGCCGTTTCCTTGACGACACAGCACTGCCATATGTCTAATACAGGATGTGAGCCGCAGACGAATCCGGACACCGTATGGCCTGGCTGGGGTAAATCTTCACCCAGGATATCCAACCACATAGCAACAAGGCATCCACACACGTGATTCTGTAAAATAATATCACCACAAGGAATGAATTACGCAATTCTATAAAATCATCACTATCATATAACCACCAAAATATTTTTTAAAAATCTAATAAAATTATAATGGCCACCATAAAATAATTACGTTGCGTTTGACATACATTCTTATATGGATTTAAAAAAATCAAATTCTGCTCATTCTCGGTGGTCATGTTTAGAAGATCTATCATCTTTTTTTAATTGACTTGAATAAAGTTTTTTGTTATTGAGCTCAATATTTACAGTATTTTCAACTTAACTCTAATAATATCATCTTACCAATGACATTCCACGTGACGTCAGTTTTCGTTATGAGATAATAACATATTCAACGACAATGCTCGTTACCACAAGAATAACTCATTGGAATTTAAAGACATAACGAAATGTTCTGTTGATGTTTTATAATGAACTTTAAAACTCTATATTGATACTCCAGGAGTTTTTTACACTGCTGGACTACAGAAAGGCATCTCATATTAAAACTGAAGGCAGTTCAGGAGAAACACTGACCAATTATATGCATGCAGAAATTCCCTTTTACTTTTTACAGGGTGAGTTCAAAGCAACAGTCAACCACAGTATACCATTATTCGATTCTTTTTGTGTGTATCAAGGAGATCGCTGCAGGCCTGTGATTGGTTACTTTTTTATCACCTGAACTGCATTCAGTTTCCATATGACAGTAATAATAAGCCATTGAATATCGAGGTGATTCATTACAATCATTTGTCATTTATATAGTTTCATTTCGTGATATGTGTAAAGAACTACTTAGATTTTAGGAAAATTAAATTGTCAATCTTTTGAGCATGACTTTACTTTGACACATGATGTTGGAAGAGATGAAGAGTGTCCCTCTGTTGTCATCAAACGGTACCAGCCTTCTCTGATTTGAAAGTCACAGTTATCTCCCCTTCTGCTTCCAATTTCTCGCCAGGGGTCATTCAAAACAGTATGATTCTTACAGATTTCTATGGATAGACAATAATTAGATCATTTGATAAGTAAACCACACATATATATATATATAACACTCTTTTACAGCAAAACAAAAGCTAATTGAGGACGTTTAACATCAAGTTAGGTAGCTTGTCCACTTCAGTAGTTCTAAATACATTGTATATAATTTTTACACTTGATATTATTTTGTTCGCTCAAATAACTTCCACGTACGATATAGAAAGTTAATCGATTTGAATGGTATATCGTCAGTTAGGTTTGGAGACAGAGCAGACTATTTACAGAGTTCTTTCCCTTATTCTGTCATTCAATGAAACTGTATACTGAAATCATAGCGAAGATGAGTTAAAAGACAAATTCAGCTATTGGCAGAGTTATTTCCCTTATTCTGTCACCGTGAACCCAATAAACTTGAGTAAATGATAAGACTTTGTTGGAATATGGTATAACAGCCATTGTACACAAAGCTTTGATATAATATAGGGTTTGGTAATGAGAATAATTTGTTAGTTATTTGTGAAACAATTAATGGTCCAAAATCACATAAGATGAAATGAAGAAAAAAATTCACTTCTAAAAAATATATCGTTCAATAAAAACAAATAGCTGACATTGTCACATTCACGTTGTTCTCTTTTATAGCCAATCTTCAGCTTGTGCATCCAGGAAAACCATGATCTCGTGAGGTTTTAGAAGTAGAGCTATCTTCATACTAGCTAGTACAAATTTGGCCTTTGTCAAACTAATCAAAAAGTAAACTTCTTTTGACAAATTAAAACATTTACATTGACATGTGTATCATTCCCGAGGTTCTGTCAGCAAACAACCAATATTTAGTGTCTAGTGTATATCGGGTGATATTTGTTTAATGATTTTAAAAAAAAATACTTCCACTAAATTCCTCAAGTCCATTAAATTGTATATAACTACATAAAATAACATATTATCTGGTGGTAAACCACAAAAGAGATATTTAGTCTGTCCAAGACTATATTTTCAGTCTGTTATGAAGTACAGAAATGTATATGCAATGTTTTTAAAATAAATATATAAAAGTACACAGAAAATAGCTGCAGAGTTGGAAATAAATCTGAACTTAAAATTGAACCTTTTATATGACCAAAGCGTTTATTTAAAGTAATTCATAGGGGAGGGGGGAGTTTTGTTAGAAAATTTTGTGGTAAATTTGTTAAATACAAAAAGTGCAACTAAAAGAAAACAACATATAATGAACATTTTGTAGATGCTAGAGGGATATTCCTCTGAACCACCGATTTCTGTAGGTGCTCATTTGTCATTTTGTTGACCAATGTTTTGTAAGAGATTATTTTATTGTTACTATTGACTTTTTTTTACTATTTTGTTTAAAAAAGAATTGACAAGTAGTCATATTGAAAGCTTCTCACGTTTTGGAATATTGACGTTAAAGAAACAAATCAGAATAAAACCAATCTGGACACATTAGTTTCCCATCCTCGATATTCTAGGGGTTACTATCCACTGTCATTATGTCCACCCTTGGGACTATGTCAAAGCAAAATTAAAGGCAGATCAGAGAGAGAAAAAAAATCACGAATCACAGGCCCTAAAGAGACTTTCTTTATGGAACAGGGAGTGATGCCCAACTTCAAAGCCATCCAGTGTACCATTATTCAATTATTTAATGTACATCAAAGGACAAACTACCTGTCCCATCTGTTGAACACACCTTTTGCTATGACAGTCGAGATACGGATATAACAAGTGTTATTTGTATAGTAATCCCTAAACTATCGATGATGGTTAATTTATGGATACTTACAAGCAATAAGCATGGTGGTTTAAATTTGTTTTAATGAGAACATTTAAGGGAAGCTTTTTTAGAGTTTTCAAAAAATATTTGAAAAATGTAAGCCTAAAATCAGTTTAAACAAGAAATGAAATAATACTAGTAACAAACAAGAGGCCCATGGGCCTTTACGGTCATCTGAAAATCCTCTCCACAAATTATAGCAAGAGGGGGGGGGGGGGGCTTCAGAGCCACCATTTATACAAAATCTGTTCGCCTTTCCCTAAGGATGTTTCTGGCCAAATTTGTTTTAAAACTCGTCGAAAATTTTTTGACAAGAAGCGTTTTGAAGAATGACCAAAATTTCCCCTATAGGGCCCCACCCCTCAGGCCCCCAGGGGGTCAGAGTCACCATTTATACAAAATCTGTTCCCCTTCCCCCAAAGGATGTTTCTGGCCAAATTTGGTTAAAATCCATTAAGAACTTTTTGACCAAGTAGCGATTTAAAGGAAAAGTTTTATACGCACGGCGCACGACGACGGACGGTGCACGATGACAATGGAGTTCATCTTTGACCCTCATGTTGAGTTGTTTTTCCCAATATACATGGAGGTATTATGTTAGTAACGGCGATTATATGTGAATTGTTGATAAGAGTTAAAGTTTCTCAGTTAGTTTGTGAAAGATAATTATCTGTTAAGACAAGTAACAAAGCTTTACTTTTAGGTTAATTTCTAGTACTCTTGTGTTTTGTGTTTTTTTTATATCTGTTTTTGTTGTTGATTGTTTAGGATAGCAGGTATATTATGGAATCATTTTAGTAAAAGAAGATTAGGTAAAATTAGTAGTTGTCGGATGGGAGAGGCATTGGTGGTAGGCTGTGTGGTCCCCCTTCTGCTTTGGGCATTTACTTAGTACTAGTATGGGTATTGAATTGTCGGCTAGATTAGCTTAGTCGGCGTGTGAGGTATTTATGTCGTCACTTCATGGGTCTTTTTTATTTTTCTAACCGTTGAAACAAAAATTAATTATAAGATGTAATGCAACTCAGAGTAGTACGTTGTGATTGAGTATGTAAATTTAAGTGTAAATATGTGCTTAAGCAGGACAAGTTTGGTAAAAATTTGAAATAATAATCAACTGGTAAATGTCCTGGTCGGTCGAAGTGGTTTGGCTCGATCGATGTGTGTTGGCTGAGGTCGAATATTGTCTGGAGGGCGGTAAGTTTTAGTGTTATGATAGTTAGAATAGCCTACCCGATCTGACCTGATGACTATTGAATAGATACTAGGATAATCTAGGAAGTTTTTTTTATAATGTTGGGTTCAAAGGGATATGTATGGTATAGATTCTTTCCTGTGCAATCATACCTTAACTGAAGATTCTTACTAAAATCATCTCTAGTCTGTTACCCCTAATGGTGTGTGATTTGGTGTTTTTAAATTGAGTGATCTGTATGCTTATACATGTAATATCTTTTCAAACTCTGGTAAATATCTATTGATGAGGAAATAAATACAGTTTGACAGATTTGAATACACTTTTCAGTAATTGATTTGACAGATATTTGTAGGATTTGATGAAACTGTTAAAGCTGAAATCACAGGTGACACATTATATTCAGAATAGAGTAAAATCTGAGTAGATTTCAATGAAACTTGATATATTTCAAATAACAGAATAACTGATTAGATTTAAAAAGGAAACAATTTAAATCTAATTGGCAGAGATGTTTCCTTTTAATGCAGTTTGCTATTAAACGGTTTGAATGTCGAAAAGAGTGAAAGTATGGATATGTTTTAACGAAACTTTATGTATATGAATCACAGCTTAAAATTTGGAGACTGAGCAGACTATTTACAGAGTTCTTTCCCTTATTCTGTCATTCAATGAAACTTTATACTGAAATCATAGCGAAGATGAGTTTAAAGACAAATTCAGCTATTGGCAGAGTTATTTCCCTTATTCTGTCACCGTGAACCCAATAACTTGAGTAAATGATAAGACTTTGTTGGAATATGGTATACAGCCATTGTACACAAAGCTTTGATATAATATAGGGTTTGGTAATGAGAATAATTTGTTAGTTATTTGTGAAACAATTAATGGTCCAAAATTCACATAAGATGAAATGAACGAAAAATTCACTTCTAAAATATATCGTTCAATAAAACAAATAGCTGACATTGTCACATTCACGTTGTTCTCTTTTATAGCCAATCTTCAGCTTGTGCATCCAGGAAAACCATGATCTCGTGAGGTTTTAGGAAGTAGAGCTATCTTCATACTAGCTAGTACAAAATTTGGCCTTTGTCAAACTAATCAAAAGTAAACTTCTTTTGACAAATTAAAACATTTACATTGACATGTGTATCATTCCCGAGGTTCTGTCAGCAAACAACCAATATTTAGTGTCTAGTGTATATCGGGTGATATTTTGTTTAATGATTTAAAAAAAATACTTCCACTAAATTCCTCAAGTCCATTAAATTGTATATAACTACATAAAATAACATATTATCTGGTGTTAAACCACAAAAGAGATATTTAGTCTGTCCAAGACTATATTTTCAGTCTGTTATGAAGTACAGAAATGTATATGCAATGTTTTTAAAATAAATATATAAAAGTACACAGAAAATAGCTGCAGAGTTGGAAATAAATCTGAACTTAAATTGAACCTTTTATATGACAAAGCGTTTATTTAAAGTAATTCATAGGGGAGGGGGGAGTTTTGTTAGAAATTTTGTGTAAATTGTTAAATACAAAAAGTGCAACTAAAAGAAAACACAATATAATGAACATTTTGTAGATGCTAGAGGGATATTCCTCTGAACCACCGATTTCTGTAGGTGCTCATTTGTCATTTTGTTGACCAATGTTTTGTAAGAGATTTATTTTATTGTTACTATTGACTTTTTTTACTATTTTGTTAAAAAAAGAATTGACAAGTAGTCATATTGAAAGCTTCTCACGTTTTGAATATTGACGTTAAAGAAACAAATCAGAATAAACCAATCTGGACACATTAGTTCCCATCCTCGATATTCTAGGGGTTACTATCACTGTCATTATGTCCACCCTTGGACTATGTCAAAGCAAAATTAAAGGCAGATCAAGAGAGAGAAAAAATCACGAATCACAGGCCTAAAGAGACTTTCTTTATGGAACAGGGAGTGATGCCCAACTTCAAAGCCATCCAGTGTACCATTATTCAATTATTTTAATGTACATCAAAGGACAAACTACCTGTCCCATCTGTTGAACACACTTTTGCTATGACAGTCGAGATACGGATATAACAAGTGTTATTTGTATAGTAATCCCTAAACTATCGATGATGGTTAATTTATGGATACTTTACAAGCAATAAGCATGGTGGTTTTAAATTTGTTTTAATGAGAACATTTAAGGGAAGCTTTTTTAGAGTTTTCAAAAAAATATTTGAAAAATGTAAGCCTAAAATCAGTTTAAACAAGAAATGAAATAATACAGTAACAAACAAGAGGCCCATGGGCCTTTACGGTCATCTGAAAATCCTCTCCACAAATTATAGCAAGAGGGGGGGGGGGGGGGCTTCAGAGCCACCATTTATACAAAATCTGTTCGCCTTTCCCTAAGGATGTTTCTGGCCAAATTTGTTTAAAACTCGTCGAAAACTTTTTGACAAGAAGCGTTTTGAAGAATGACCAAAATTTCCCCTATAGGGCCCCACCCCTCAGGCCCCAGGGGGGTCAGAGTCACCATTTATACAAAATCTGTTCCCCTTCCCCCAAAGGATGTTTCTGGCCAAATTTGGTTAAAATCCATTAAGAACTTTTTGACAAGTAGCGATTTAAAGGAAAAGTTTTTACGCACGGCGCACGACGACGGACGGTGCACGATGACAATAGGTCATCTTGACCCTTCATTGAGTCCAATACGGTATGTAGTAACATTTGAATTTTGAAAAGTAAGCTCATTTGAAGAAATATCAAGAAATAACAAACTTATTAATCTAGTACTCTTTTAAACAATTATCATTAAAAAGAATTAGGGCAACATGGTATAATTTCTTAATTACTGTCGTGTCGGTCTAACCGTTGACAAAATTAATGATGTAATGCCTCGGTATGATGAGCGACAGTATTATCAACTGGTCGAGTGGTTCTGTCAATTGTCTGGAGGGGCGGAGTTTAGATAGCCTACCCGACCTCAGGCGATAGAACGAGTGGGCGGAGTTTATCTGACAATGTTCTAGAGTTTGAAAAGCAATATGGCTGCGCCTGATAAAAAAACGTGTGTGGAAGATCTTATTCTAACGGGGTACTGACGGACGGTAAACTTCGTCGTGAATTACTTGATCTTCATTATAAACTAAAGGATTATCTTTTTCATGAGATTAGTAAAAAAACTGATGTTACGAGACGAGGTTGTCACAAGATTATAAAGAATGTGACTGCACGCGGGACATTTGACCCATTTACCTATTTATCGGAACCCAAGCAAAATTACCAACGAATTCTTAAGTTAATTGAATAAACAGAAATAAGATAATGACCCTTTTACTAGAGAGGAATGTTCGTACGCCGCAAACGGTTCCACCGGCCATTTGAGAAATTAGAGGCAATTTGCTCCATTCCCACGTAAGGCTTACAGTAACGATAACAGTGTTAGATATATCTACAAACGTATGAGGTTTGTCCTTGAATGTTTGAAAAACGACACATTCTGTAAGAAATCCATTAACTACGATGGCCGAAAACAGAATTGTGTTACTAGTAACACGTTTTCGTCAGCTAAATTTGTACGTACAAATTTTGTGTCAAAAACCTATTGTTATAAGCATGCTATAGTAGTACGTTTTCGTCAACAAAATGTGTACGTTCATATTTTTTTGACGAAAACCTGTTGTTATGATAGTAGTAGATTTGGCTGTACACGAAATGTACACATGACAAAAACGTGTAGTTTGGAAATCTACTGGATCTGTATCTTCTTTGTAGGTAATTTACCTTTCATAGCTTGCGCAACGCATTTGGAATTTTGAATTTACAATATTGAAAAATCATTTGAATTCTGTAAAAAAAAACAATAAAAAACATAAGACAAAAAACACACTAAAAAAACACCAACCCTGAGATATCAAAATGTATTGGATCGCTTGTGGTATGTTTATACGATTGGTCAATTATTGTTTAATGTTATGACACGCCGTCGCCTATATGTGGAACAATTGTGTGGGGACCTTCAAAATGTTCTTAATTCCAAAGACAATGAGAGACTCAATAGTTTTGAATGTTAGCTAATTGAAGGACTATCATGGTTTGAACCGTTTTTGAACCCCACATGCGTCAAATTTTCAACCTTGTTATTTAACCATCCTCAACATGCATGAATTTCGAAGATGTGAAACTTTTTCATCAAGAAAACATTGAGCACATTCTTGAACAAACTTTATATTTCTCCTAAAGATGAATCTGAAGTATCTACATATTACCAGTAAAAATATTGGTTCAATATTGCGCTCTATTGTTAGACAAAAATTAAAGAAAAGTAAAAAAAAAAAAAAAAAAAAAAAACGTAAAAAAAAAGTAAGCATACCACCCCTCCTCCGCCCAATAAAAAACTAATGGGTAACATACTTACTATGGCAACATTAGATAACTTAGACGATTAAGATTGAATCTAGGATGTACTAAATATCTACAAGTACAACAATAGAACATAATTAATCGTCGTGTGTATTAGATCTATTGTGTATTGATTTAAACGATCTGTCACGGTATAGACCACTTACTCTATTGAATGCTGTATGTAGAGCTATTTTAAGAAGGCACACATTCACTTGAGACCTGGCGGGACGCTAGCGCCATTGTGTGGAGTTTTACTAGACTGAATTTATTTCATAATCATTTAACCCGTGATAGAAGACTTTTAGTTTTACATTTCCTTGATTTATCGGTAGGATTTCATTTTATAAAATGTGAAACTGAACATTGATCTGGTTTGTATCGCCAATGGTAACAAGCCAAAATACCCGTATATCACGTCTTACGTAGAGTCTCAGACACCAGGAAGTTAAATATTTGTTTTGACAACCAAAATCACTGCGCAATTCGGATCATTCTTTTCCATGGATTGTTCAGAAAATCTAGAGGTATGTAGATGGTTTTTAAATCCACAATTATCACGTAAATATTATGCTAAAACATACTCCCAAAAGGACGACTTCTTTTAGATTTGTGTTAATTGTATTACCCCATTCAGAATGACACTGTTTCTTTGTTATGGCCAATGTTTAGTATTAGGGCTGACAATATTAGAGTTGACAGTTTCTACAATTGAAGATATAATATGTCTTCTCCATTGAATTAGTATATATACCTATGGTTCATATTGGTAAAGCGCTGGTTTTACTTTAAAAACACAAACAACGAGATTTGTATCAAAGATATCACACACTTTTATGTATTGATTTTAAAAATGGCGGGATATAATAATTGTAAAATTGTGATAAAAAAGTCTAGGTATTAGAGAAAAATAATCTTTCATATGTGGATATGAAGAATAATGATGTTCTACCCTCGGGATCACAAAATTTTGTAAAACTCTCGGCAAGCATGGTGTTTTACAACATTTTGTTACCTTCGGGTAGAATATCTCTATCCTTCATGTTCACACATGAAAGAATCTGATATCATTCTTTGTTCACAGTTAACAATATACAAAATGAAAATGTGGTATGAAAAAAACCTTCTTGAGGTGCATTTAACAAATACCTCTCGTATCGCAAAGGTTAACTGGCATATGAGAAAGGGTATACTTCTGTCCATAAGATATTTTCAGTGTCATTTCTCTAAAATTTGATAATGGGAACAGACACAGAATTGTTAACGATATGACATGCGTAGACCCCATAGATTTTGGACGTGCGGTGCTTTCAACTCAAAGCAGAAACTATTCCATCAAATTTTAATTATGCATCATGCTTTCTTTCGCGTACGAATTTCGTATTCCAAGTAAATTCGCGAACCCTCGCTCTAAAAATACTTGCAATAATAATAATATTAAAACAATAAAACAAAAAAACAAAAAAATAATAAAAAAAACCACAGCAATCTTCTCAAAATGAAGGTTTATTTTATTAGTGTTTCAAGTGTTTACGAGAAGTTAGCTATGAGGCAATCCTGATGATATTGAAATAGGAAGTTATTCTTAACTGTGGATTTTTAAACTGTATAATCAAGTAAACTATCCCGAAGGTTTTAGACATATTTTACATGTAAGGTTTAACTTAGCTAGGGGGCCGCATGATTAAGATGTCCCGACATATTACCACAAGACCACCACCTCTTGGATGAGAGTTTGGATGTTTTGTTATCTCTACCAGACTGAGCGTATTTAAAGTTTGAAATGAAACAGCAAGGGAAATCTAATTTCTTCTGTTTAAAACTTTAGATGTACACATATAATGTAGCCTTTTGTGTATTGGATCTTTTGTGAAGTATTCATGATGTAGCTGTCATGGTATAGCTGTCATGGTATAGCTGTCATGGTATAGCTGCCTACTCTTTGGAATGCTGTATACATGCAGAGCTATTGTGTGGAACACACACAAAAAGTGTTCTTATGGCTGAGATGTCAGACTCAATAAGTGACAATTGGATATATCGTCATCTCCATAAAATTGCATTGCAAACAAAAAGCTTAGTGTTTTCAATTGGAAAGCGCTCGCTTGAACATATCCTTTTTCAAAATAAGAAATAAAAAAGTTTATATCGACCTGTTCTATCCCGATTTTGTCCATCTGACAAGGCAATTACATAAAATTTTGTTAAAGAAGATGTTTTCTCTTGGATCTCATTTGTATTTCACATTTATGTTATTTATTTATAGCAATTTCTAATTTGTACTTAACCATGCTCACAGTTTTTTTGACACTATTTAGTTGTGTGACTTGATGTTGATGTACTGATATTGTTTACTTTAAAGATAAGTAATTTAAGGAATAAGGAGTAAATTTTCATTAAAAACGAGTCAAACTTGGTTAGAATTATTAGCCTAAGATAGCATTTTAATATCATATCCACATTGGTCCTGGCCGACCCTCTGGGGGCAGAGGGGTGGGGCTAAAAAAAGGGTCAAATAGGCTAAAACTTCACAAATCTTCTTCTGAAATTCTGGAAATGATAGAATCAAATACTTTTCATAAATAGAAAGGTCTTAAGGTCCTTTACAAAAATTGTGAATTATATGACCCTGGGGTCTCACGTTTCCCCCTGGGGAGGGGGTCAAGTTTACTATAGTTTATATAGGGAAAACACATTTAACATATTTGTGAACATTATTTGCCCAATTTTCGTAGGAAAATAGTCAAATTTGATTAGAATTATTAGCCTAAGATATAGCATTTTAACATCCATATCCGTCCTCAATGACGCCTTGGGGGACCAGAGGGGCAGGACCAAACAGGGTCAAAATGATTAAAATTTCAAAAAATACCTCTAAGTTCACAGCTTGATGGAAGCAAATACTCTTCATAGTCTAAAAAGTCAAATTTATAAATCACTGACCAACTTCAAGGCCCAGCATATAGTGTTTATATGTCTTTAATTTATTTCATTATTTGTTTCATTATATATTCTAACTCAGGTGACCGTTAAGGCCCATGGGCCTCTTGTTAACATTTATTTTGTATTTCCTTTATCATAATGTAATACTATAAAACTCTTTCGCATGTGGATATGAAGGATAGGGATATTCTACACGAGGGTCATAAATGTTGTAAACCCCGAAGCTTTCCAGAGTATTTTTCTCTTATAGATCTACCTCGACTTTTTATTGCAATTCTACCACTATGATATCCAGCCATTTTGAAATAAGTTCGAAAAATCGCGACTACAAGTAGATTCTCCATACATTAACATTGTGCGATATTTTCAACACCAATGTAGTTGTTTGCATCTTTTATAGTAAATTTAGCCTAGTTCCTGAAACAAAATATTGAAATTGTATTGAGAAAATAGTAAATTTGATGAAGTCGTGACGTCACAAGGCTGTATTGCATGAGCCATGTAAAACAGCCTCATGCAACATAAGGGTATTGTATTATACCAGCAAGTATTATACCCATGAGAGACCCATGGTATGAGAGAAAAAAAGAATTCTGATAAAAAATAACGTTTTTGATATGTAGTAAATTAAAGAAATGGGGAAGTAATGAATAGTCTTTTGTGATGTAAGAAAATGAAATTGAAAACCAAAGTTCAAAGGTTATTAATCATGACATACACAAAATGTAGGATTTACGAAAGTATTTTCGGGAGTTGCTTACTTATATTACAGGCACCTGCCATCACAAATCTAACCATATTTTCTGTCAGATAACAGTCTAAAATGATAATCGAGTGCCAAGAGGAACAAACGTGTACGAAGATTTTTCTCACTGTCCACGAATGATAGATTTTGTATTATTTTCCCCAGTTTATACGCTCAGGTATATGTAAGTTGACAGCGGCTGTTATCACACATGCTTAACTGTGTAATAATCAAACATTATTACAATCTTAATTATCCATTGTTATAGCATAGTTCACCGACATAATTTATTTTCAACAGTTTTACCCCCAAAAGCCACTCTTATTCACGTGGGATTACACAGATCCAATAGCAGCTTAAGACAATATAGCTGACTAAAACGGAATGCTACTCAGTGGTATTTCTCACTTACTCATTTAAAATATCAGACCAGAGTTTACCCCAAATAACAAATTAGTTTTAAACCTGTAGATCTGGAGTACAATGTTTAAATCAAATGATGTATCTTTGACCGTCCTATCTGATGAAATATCAATACCTCTTGCACAGCTATTGTGTAACACAATGACGAAGACTAACAGCTCGGCTCGCATGAATAAGTTTAATTGTGATCCAGAGTCTACAGATAAAGTCATAGTATGTTTTAGATACAGGGACTACCTGGCCTAGTTTTCTTATTTTTCCGAATTCATCAGATCATAACATGGTCAATACTTGGACAATTTCATTCATAAAAAAAACTCGTTGGAATGCTAAAATATTCCCCATAACTTTAATATCTTCGTCGTCTATGAGAATAGTGAGAGTGCTGATATTATAAATGTGTAGAAAAATAAAACTATTCCTTTTCTACGTTAAGATGATATAATAAACGTCGCTGTTCGATAAAAGATTGTCTATGAAGTCTTAATTTATTGATCTTATCAGCTTATCAGCAAAAAGCTTACCGAAACCCCTATGTTTTTAAGTGTTCACCACAAGACCATTGATAAGTCTCATGGTCATGTCGGATTAACAAAATGTAATATATGAAAGACGGGTTTCTCGGGTGTCAAATTACAGGGTTGCCTTTAATTATGTGTGTATTTAAATGATCGTCACTTCGACCGTCCTATATGATTACGTGTGCACAGCTAATATGTGTAACACAACAAATAAATAATCGTACGGTACCTTACGAGAGGTTATGCTCGCATGACTTAAATAATTGACATAACCAGCTAGGGCATTGTCTGGAAAATTTGTTTTTTGTTTATAGTAATGTTAATTAATATGGTAGTCGATTAGGTTGCTGTTCTATATACTATTTTGAGGTTGTTTTGAATTACCCATATAAGATAAATGGGTTATGTAGTTACATCGACGGGTTATAATATTGTTTATTTAGAAAAGTATTAACAACTACATTACTGATATCACAATATTGACCTGAAACAACTGGTAGAGCATAATACGGTTATAACGAACCAATGGGGACCAACACCTTCGTTATAAGCATAGTTTGTTGTATATTGTTATAAAGAATATGTTTAACTTCATATCAAAATGTATATTTTGATTTTTCAGAGAATTACAATGATTTGGAGATGATGGAATACACTATCCTATTTTACCTGCCATCACTACAAGTATCAGAGACCCTGACAAGTATGGACAAATAAAGAAGGAGTTACTTCAGTGATGCCCTTGTTTATTTCATGATGACAATTTGTTTGGCAAAACTTCATTAAATATAGCTAGTATTCATCCATAAACAAACCTTATGCGGTCATATTTCATGTAAAATATGGGGCAGGAAACATCGCAACATTATACTGAATCATCAGTAGATCCCGGAGGGGGATTAAGTGGGTCATCTGTAGATGCTCCAACTTGTAATTACAGGGAAACATCAACCGATGTCAGTGGTATACCTGTAGATACTCGGACAGGTAACACCATGGAAACATCTACCAGTATCAGTGATTCACCTGTAGATACTCGGACAAGTAACACAACGGACATATCCGCCAATATCAGTTATTCATCTGTGGATAATCGGACAGATAACACCGTAGAAACATCTACCAGTATCAGTGATTTACCTGTAGATACTCGGAAAAGTATCAGTGGCTTACCTTCAGATACTCGGACAGGTAACACCATGGAAGTATCTACCAACATCAGTGATTTACCTGTAGATACTCAGACAGTGAACACCATGGAAACATCTACATATATCAGTGATTTACCTGTGGATACTCGTACAGGTTACACCATGGAAACATATACCAGTATCAGTGATTTTCCTGTAGATACTCGGACAGGTAACACCATGGAAACATCTACAGATATCAGTGATTTACCTGTAGATACTCGGACTAGTAATACATTTGAAACATCTACCAGTAACAGTGATTTACCTGTAGATACTCGGACAGGCAACACCATGGAAATATTTACCAATATCAGTGATTTACCTGTTGATACCCAGACAGTGAACACCATGGAAACATCTACAACTATCATTAATTTACCTGTAGATACTCGGACAGGTAACACCATGGAAACATCTACCAGTATCAGTGATTTACCTGTAAATACTCGCACAGGTAACACCATGGAAACATCTACAATTATCAGTGATTTACCTGTAGATACTAGGACAATGAATACAATGGAAATATATACACATATCAGTGATTTACCTGTAGATACTCGGACAGGTAACACCATGGAAACATCTACCAGTATCAGTGATTTACTTGTAGATACTCGGAGAAGTATCAGTGATTTACCTGTAGATACTCGGACAGGTTACACCATGGAAACATCTACTATTATCAGTGATTTACCTGCAGATACTCGGACAAGTATCAGTGATTTACCTGCAGATACTCGGACAAGTATCATTGATTTACCTGTAGATACTCGGACAGGAAAGACCACGGACACAGATCGATCAGAAAATGCGGAATTTGCGATCGCAAGATCAAGTAATGGTAATATTTACTTTTTAGACAAAATTTGTTTCTTATTGACATTTCAGAAATGTTTTAACTTTTAGTCCTTTTTTAAATAGAATTAATAGTGCAATGAGTTTTCAAATATTGTTTTTAATTTTTGAATATTACCAATACTCAAAAAAGTAAAATTTGTCATTGCTATTTTATCAAAAAATAAAAAAATGAAATAATAGATAATCAACTGCCATTAGTTAAACGGCATAGGTTGGCCCTTCTTCTACAATTATAGATAAATGATAGACACTAATGTGGTCGTCTGATTTTCTTTCACCAAATTCTCTTAATAATCGTCCATGCCCTAAGCCAAAACGAAACATATATTTCAACTTGCTGCTTAACAAATCTATGATGTGAACAAGTCATATTGTCTCATTAAAGATGCAGTAGATCATTGTACAAAAACTAGAGCAAGATGCTCTTACCATGTATGTAAACACAGAACTGTTGTATTGTAGTAT
The DNA here is from genome assembly GCA_004382745.1 of Argopecten irradians irradians. Lineage (NCBI taxonomy): Eukaryota > Metazoa > Mollusca > Bivalvia > Pectinida > Pectinidae > Argopecten > Argopecten irradians. The sequence goes on along the minus strand of SAYR01061286.1, from coordinate 2,747,059 downwards.
AGATTTTGTTTCGGTGTCAATAACTGTGAATGTTTAGCATCCTTAAAATCTATTAATTACCTTAACATAATAACAGTTGAAGGTTTATAGAGAACATGGAAAGGTAAAATGACGACATAAAATTCAACTTCACTTTTAGTACAAAAGGGTGAAGGTTGTCTGTTGACATATAGATGAAAAAACATAACAAGAACCCCTTTTATACCAAGATGGGGCTAAAATTGCGCCAAACATATAACCGGGCAGTCAAGTAACAGTATAACTGTCCAGTTATATACAAAGTATGTACATGTACATGTATGTTCTGTATGATTCTGGCAACTTTAAAGTTTATCACATGTATGAAACGAATTTACAATTACAGATAATACGATGGGACTTCCTGGTCAAGTTATCCACTTGCAGCAACAAGCAAACCTGAAACTGAAACTGACAGGAAACAGTCCTTGCTTATTGGGTGATAATCCTACTGTTATATACAATATTCGTAAGTGTCGCTTTGTTACAATCAGGCTATCTTTTACTAGAATGATCATATATTCCTTTAAAGTGAAAGTTTAAGTTATTATAAACATAACAGGGGTATAGGAAGGGGGGGGGGGACATGTAACATTTGTTCGCCGACTGAAATGTTCTAAAAATGCAAATTTCGTATTTTTTTTAGAACATTTTCCGCTGCGTGGCGCATTTCATCAACCATTCAAGCACGTAATGTTCAAACCTTTAATAATAAAAATTCAATACACATGAACTAGACTAAAATGTATATCAAGGGATTCTAGCATTTCAAAAAAATGTTTCTTGAAAGATTAATTTGTTTATATATAGTAGCAAGACAACTAATTCATAATTATTTCAATGTGCCGATGGTGTGAAGCCGGTATGTTGAGATCGAACAGGGTTGCATAGTGATATGACGATATTCACAATTATCATTTCTAAATGCAGGTAATCGAAAAATCGTCATGTTAAGAACGCTTTGAAATCAACAAAATACATCGTAAAACTCATCGCAGCCATTTTAAATAGTAAAATTGTTTCCTGGGGGAGACCCCCGGTCCACCCAAACACCAAAACATTGAGGACATCTTTCTACTACGCCACTGCATAATATTTACCAAAACACAAATCTGTCTTCTCGCTGGAGTGTGTCGCTTGTCTTAAACCATATATTTTTGAGGCTCGTTTTCCCTTGCGAAATATTAATCATGTGAGAACGTCTATTTTTTACGCGAGGTAGGAATAGTCAACTTCAGGTGGTAGTCTCACATTCCCCAAAATTTTCCTGTAGTTCAATATTTTTCATATTTTACTTATGAAGTAAATATGTTGTTATGCATCTTCTGTCAAAGTTTCGAAGAAATTGAACCATCTATTTTTTCTAAATAAATATTCAAATTTGCCATTTTTGAGTAGATTCTGCACATGAAAAAAACAGCATTAGTCTGTACTAAATCCGCCTTGTTAATGAAAATAATTAACAAAATGTTCTACGATATATATATTGCTTAATTGACGTGATATATATCAATCCTTTAAAAGAAATGATTTACTTCTCGTCATAATTAATTTCTAGTGATCATTTTTGGAGGAAATTAGGTAAAAAAGACGCAAGTAAATTACCTAAAACATTCTCACCAAAATGAAAATAAATCAAAATTATGAAGTTTTTATAGAAAAATAACAGACTGAAAAGTGACAAAGTTGCTTTTAATCAGTCAATTTTCTAGAAAATTGAACCACAATTTGTCAAGATAAAGCATTTTTAGCACCAAAAAACCTTCATTTTTTATTGAAAAAGACAGGATTCACAATAGAGTTATCTCCCCTATTATATATACTTTTTATACATTCACTGCAGAATTTTCTGTTACAATATAGCCTTGATGTCAATAGATTTAGTTTTAAAATGATTACCAATGTTTAATCAATATATATTTACCATAAAATAGCAATTTAAGATTGATAGGATTATTTGTGTTTTTATTTTTAAAACAAATAAAATAATTTATTCATAAATTCAAACTTCAGAAAAGGGGGTATTAATCAAATCGCGGTCATTCAAATGCTTGAAGAGCTTGGGACACTGTCATAACTCAAGCGTCTGTATGAAAAAATCATGATCTGTCTCCCTTACCATGAGACTACATTCTTAAGTATCCAATCACTTCGCTTACATTAGCGTTACGTTATAACTTTATGACGGATAGCTATTTCGCACGTGATTGTGTGCGAAGTAGTTATCTTACGAGGCGTAAAGATAATTCAAGTTGATCTGTTCAAGACACATAATACAACGTTTTTTATTTAATTTAATTAAAATTTGTAACATGATCATACACAAGATATGTTAAGTAATTCAAAATCGAAAACAAACAGATGTCCGTAAAATAGACATGATATAATATTCATTTTACATACCTATGACACTGTCAGGGTCAGGATGGCCTTTAAACTGTCTGTTCTCAATCGTCATGTTGCCCATTACTTTCATTTCTCACAAAACTTAAGTATTATATATCTTAATTTTCACTGGGTTTCACTGGGTTAGTTGTTTCATTTCCTTTTGGAGCCTGATGGGAAAATAGGTTTCATTAGCTGACTGTCAAAATGTTTATCATAGATCATGGTAAAACAAGTGCTGTAACAATAAGACGCTGTATAAAAATTGGGAATTAAACTGTTTTTAATGTTCAATGAAAACAGAAAAATAGGAAAAACAAAGAAGAGGTCATTCTTTCATTTGACCGATATCGATCATCCAATAGCGAGAGGCGTCAAATTATCTTGTTATACAATTACAGATATCAATGAATCTTCGCAGTCAAAGGAAACAACGATGAGAGAGCAACTTCAAATTGAACATAGTACGTATTCAACATTTGCTTATGTGTACAAGACTAGCTCTTTTTGTATAATGAAATATTCGAAAGTATGATTGGTTTTTAAATAAAATATCACATACCTAGATCCATACAAAGATTTCAGTAATTATTTGTCTGATAAAAAAAACGTCGGCTGGTACAAACAGGCAGGTGTCTGGTGAATAAAACATATGCATTCGTGTATATAGTTTATTTTTGGCAGCATACTTTGAAAATACAACGCTCCTTGATTTTGTTCGATTAATATTGAGCAGAATTAATAACGCACTTTAATAAACATTTTGCTTCATTATGCGTTGAAAAGATATATTTAATGCACATTGGAAAAAAAGTCGTTACAGAGCGAACAACTCTCATTCCATTTCATACTATGATTTCAACCTAAGATTTCACTTTATTTTTTATATTAGTTTCGTATGAAATTTACATGAACAGTGATTTTTCTATCAAGCTACATTGCAACTATCATATATAGTTTGATTGACTTCAGATAAACCACAGTTGGAAGCCATTGGAGACGAGAGCGCCTTACAAACACATAGAACAAGTGGTCAGCGAGACTCAAAAGATCATACGATAATTTATCAACGTGATGGGAAAGTTGATTTACCAGCGAGTGGTCAGTACGACAGTAGGACACATGACATGCCAAAGAGGCCTGGTGAGTAAAGCTCAAACGTGTTGACATATAACTGGTAAAAGGTGTTTTACCAATGACAGTGTATATACTGCTGGTACTAGCAAATCTAATCTCATCTTACAAGTTTGTAAGTCACCATGTTAAAGTATCCGTTCAATAATTGTTCGTCGGTTTCGCATAGATCTCATTCTTGCACTTTAAGACAAATATATAAAATAATATTCTATTCTTCCAGTGGACAATATTAAAAATTCCACCGGATACGGAAACAGAAAGAAACCCGCATGGAGACCAGCATGTAACCAGCGGAATATCAAAGATACCAGGAAGAAGTTACCGCTTCAGCAAAGTATTAAAACCCGAGTGAGAGCTAAAAATACCCAACGGATTGATGCATTGAAAATGAAATGTAGATCAGGTAAATTTTATATGCACGAAGTCCGCCGAATGGGTAAGATTAGGATACGCCGTAATTTCATAATTTCCCCCAGGACCCTAGTTGTGCATATTGCACTTTGGGATTGATCGGGTAGCAAGATAGCTGATATTTGTTAATGCTATTTTTTAGAAAGAACTGAAGGTATTCGACTCGAATTTCAGGGTAATGGTTCATATTGTATGTTTGGATGAAAGCAAACCTGTAGAAGTCGCTTTATAATTACTAATAACACTGTAAAATGTGACATCCTTGCTGCATGATGTGATCGTATATATCTATTTCAATGCATACATTGCAGATTTTTTGTAGAATCCCATAGAAATTCCAATGAATTATGGGATTATTTTCGTCTATGAAATTATTATTGCAGTCACGTTTTGGTACGTGTTCTGATTGAAAATAAAAGCTATTTGTTAAATTAAGTTTTCTTTCTTTGATGTATGTACACAAACAAAAAGATAAAATATTAGTTATACATGTATGCCATTTTTTTCGATGTCACTTTCATCAGAATGTTTTGGATTGTATTTGATATAACTCAGTATGTAGAATATGTACATGTATGTATAAACAACACCATAATCAACGCATTTGATATGTTTCAAATATTTCCAATATCATATATTGTATTCTGAACATGAACAATGAGTTAGACGACTGTAGTAATGTAATAATGAATCACAGGAATGACTTTAATTGAAAGTATTGAAATAGTAAGTCGTTTCCAGGATGTAACATTTGTCAGTATCTATGCTGGAAATAACTAGTCTGGCTTACCTGCCGTGGTAGTTATTCTCTTTGCTAAACTGCGCTCATTACATGAAAATATATATTTTGTAGAGAGTAGAAAGCTACTACAGACAATTCAGCCCTGTAATAACGGGTCTGATTTTGTTAATTTTCGATTTATGACTACTTACCAATCCAAGCTTTTCTTTTTGTATATAAGATTTGTATGAATTAGTTAGCTAACGTATTGTTGATTTTGTGTTAATGTAGATAACGTACAATTGGGAGCCTTTGAAAACGATTTGGCTGCCAATCGTCAGTACGACAGTAGGATACATAATTTGGCTGCTTATCGTCAGTACGATAGTAGGATACATGGTTTGGCTGCTAATCCTCAGTACGAAAGTGTGGTACATGATTTCCCAAAGGTCCATGGTGAGTAAAGTTCTTACATGTGAGCGTATCATTGGTCATAGTAAATATTTATTGTTTAATTATTCAATAACACCACCAATATCAAACTGTTGACATGGTCGTAAAATGATCTTTTATAACACTAATGTACACTAAATATAGAGATTGAATCATCGGAACACAATATAAGATCTAGGTAGATACTCTTAGTTTGTAATTTATCAAAGTTAGAGAACCAGAACGTGTCCTCACCCAGTCAGATCCTTTATGAATCGGAATCAGAATAAGGATCTACATTACTCATATCCATTCCGATTTGATTTGTGGAGGTTGGGATATGAAGTCTCTAACAAGGATCAACACGGACCGTGAAATAGTCCGTGACGACCTGCCATCACTAAGTACGAACCGTATATAAATCCGGTGACATCCGGCACCTTCCGGCATGACCACGCTGGTTTCAGAGAAAAATGAAACTTCGTACGAGTTGTACCGGTACGGATTTTTTGTGTCTCTAATTTTAATGAAACGCGCTGTACCAGCTGAACCGAATCGGTACAAGTTAAGTTGCTCCTATTTTCATATAAATTTCATATAAATCATCTAGATTTTATCTGGGCCATAATTGGTCAATACTCCATTTTGGGATTGATTAGGAAAAAAACAATACAAGACACTATTTTCTTAACTTGATTTGTCTCTGCTATATCCTCGAATTCGAAAATGCTTAAAAGATTTAAAACCCTGTTTAAACTAGCGATTTTTGGAATGCCTATATATCACTTCTCAGTTGTACTTGAACATAACTTAGTTGATATAAAGTGTCTATGCATCCGCCCTAACCTTGGATATTACTGTTGACTTGTAGATTGTTGTGTTGTTTGTTAATTTTAGCAATATATATATATATAAAAATGTACAGTGTTCAGTACATATTGCCAAAATTTACAACCATCACAACAATCTATACGACCAACTCGTGTTACAGAAGACTCTGCGACTCTAATCGATCACATATATGTGTCTAAACCTGAATTTATAATAGTGGGGGAGGAGATATAGGTTCCCAAGTACCCTTCTGGCAGTTTTTCGAAACATGTTTTTTTAGGACCGGTATGATGTCTAGTTTCATTTTATGCTTGTTGCCATTGACAACTAATGTCCCATGGGGAACATATGGCGGCCATCTTGGATTTCAGTTATCAAAAATGGCCAAAATGATTAGCATATACGCGCATAGATAGAGAACCAGACAACATTCAGAGGCAAATAAACACATTTTCTAATATAATTGAAACATGCTGAATACGATAAAATCATAGTAATGACGTTAAGTCTTCTCAGTTTTGTAAAATGACGTGAAAATAATGAAATTTTTAGCTTTTTTCCCCTAAAAAATCGATAAATGTCATAATTTTCATCACAAGAAAAAAATTGATGGTCAAAACACCTTGTAACAATTATTTGGAATTGCACTAACCCTTTTGTAAACACATGTGTACTATAAAAAGATAGATCGCATTAATGAGGTCGGAAAAAGAGAGGAACCCCCCCCCCCCCAAAAAAAAATAAAAGAATATGGAAAAAAAAAGCTTAAAATTAATAAGTTTAAACCCCAAATAGTCTGGCAAAATATATTGAAACAGTTTTACTTAATTGAACTGACTCTTGTCTAAACATATATGTATTTTAAAAGGATTTCATATTTTTTAGCAGACGAATCGTGGACACCCCCTCACAACACTACTCACAAAGAAAAAAATCTCATAATCATTAATACATAAATTACATATTCCCTGTTCTATGCTTCAGACAGTTCCCAATTACAATTACAATTTTAACAGCCAGGGTCATATAAGGACCTGCCAGGTTTATTGTTGGAAGAAAGGCGGAGTTCCAGGAGAAAAAAAAACACCGCCAGCAGTCAGTACCTTGCAACTGCCTCACATTGGATTCGAACAAGCGAACCAGAGGTGGAGGGCTGGTGGTAATATGTCGAGACATCATACCAAGCAACCACTGCGGCCCCAATTACAACTAGAACGTGGTTAGCATCGGAATTATCCACTCTCTTTTAGCGAACAACTGGAAAACATAGAATATTTCATAAATTATCGGCTTGTGCCAAAACGAAACGTACCTCTGTGTTCGAAATATTATCCTTGAATTGAATTTTTTGTCCTGAAGACACGATGGTATAGCACAGCTCAAGCTCATTACCACAAAACTAAGTCCTTTCGGTCTCACAACTGTTCCTTTGGTTTTCACCAAGCTGCTGCAGATTAGCGTAGGATTTCAGCACTCCAGGAAAATAAATGTTCACATCTATTTCGACGAATCCCTCATGCTCTTCCTAGTCTAGGGATCGTTTGAGCAGAACGCCCGTTTGGTCCTGAAACATTTGCTCAAAGTCGATTTCATTCCTTTCAGAGAGAAGTCCAAGGTTTTTCTTCTCAGGACTTTGTCTTCCTGGGAAACCATTTCAACACAGTTCGAGGTATTACCCTTCCATCTTTGGAGAAGTACCGAGAAGGCAAGATAGCTTGCTCCGACCTGCTCTCGACTGGTCATTCGTCCATCGTTGGTTTCTCAGTTTTCTGGGTAATATCAACTCCCTTGCAGATGTGGTCCCCCTAGGGTAACTTCACATCAGAACTTTCTAGATGTTCTTCCTCGCAAACTGGGTGCCTGCCAGCAGGGAATGGGTGGTGGCGTGGCTTCCTCTCAACCAGTCCACAAAGGAGTTTGCTCGGTGGTCGACTCTGAAAGATTATGTTCTCCAGGGGTTCCGTTGTCTGCCACCATGACCTTGTTCACAGATAACAGGTGGGGGGGGGGGGGGGGGGGGGGGCTTACCTCGACGTCCATTGCCAGTCGAGCGAGTGGTCTGGGTATCAGGTCTCCGAGCACATCAACGTGCTGGAGATAAGGGCTGTTCGGTTAGATTTTCAGAAAATTCTACATTCCAAGGTGGTTTGTGTGACTACGGACAACTCTACAGTTGTCGCGTATCTAGAGAGAGAGAGAGGGGGGGGCAACGTCCCACGTCTTCTGTGCCTTCGCCATTCGTGTTCTTCTCTTCTGTCAGGAAATGCAGTTGACTCTCTTAGTCAAGCATCTTCCAGACAGGTTGAATGTTCTGGCGAATACTCTTTTCCAGGGCCGCGAGCCGGTTGTGACAGAAAGGCAGCTAAATCACACGATCTTCAGGGCATTTGCCAGGTGCGGAACAGACCTCATATAGACCTTTTCGCCACTTCCCTGAACAACTATAAGCTAGTTGTCCACCTTTGCCTCTCCGGTGCCAGACCAAATGACTTGGGCTGTGGACGCTCTATTTCTGGATTAGGAGGGGATACATGCTTATGTAATCCCTCCATTCAACCTGGTGGGCAGGGTTCTAATAGAAGTTTCGGGAGCATAATTTTCCCCTTCTTCTGATAGCGCCCCTGTGGACGAGACACTCCTGGTTTCCGGAGCTCATGTTCTTTTTTGCAGGTAGATATTCCTCTGGTTTTCCCACTCAGAACCAATCTCCTGCGCCACCCACGGTCCCGGAAGATCCCTTCATGAGCGTGGAAGCTATCTCATGAGGCCTCGCTCAATCAGGCTTTTCTTAAAGGATTTGTGCAGCCAAAATTTTTTTTTATAATACGTCAGGATATTGCTTTGGATGAATGGAAAATTAAGTCCCACCCAACGAATCGACTAGCTTTTAGCGCTATCGGTCGGTTTTGGTCGTGATTTACGGGTAGTGTCGACTACGGTTCAGAGATAATGAGCTAGGTGGTCACGTGGTCTTGTGATGTCAGAGTAGTCCGCGGCTACACAAGGTAAGCCTAGTACTATATATGTATACAGCATATACACGTATACGTTACATCTACAATTTGAGTTTTTCGAGTAAATGGTTATTCTAGCTTTATGATGTAGATATTTTCAGTTTCAAAACATTCCATTTACACCATTTCAAAAATTCAAACAAGCATATAATATCTAACTTTAGATTAGATAATCAGTCCAATTAGATAGCGATATCAAAATGATGTTCGGATCAGTCTGGACTGAGATTTAGATAGCATATGATATAAATTTCTGTGTAATAAAAAATAGTATAATGTAACACTATCTTTTTACGAGTAAAATTTAGCATGAATATATCTAGAATCCGTGTTTTTATTTCAAACTTCTGCTATAACGATGCAAACACGGCACAGTTTTTGAGTAAAAATAAGATGTGGACAGATATATCAGTTATGTGATATTGGAGTAACAGTACCGAACTTATACCGAAAATAATATGTATATCTATATTGTTGCCTTTGAAACTTTATCCATAACGTTTACTAAAAAGCAGAAATACATCAATGATATTTCTTATATATATTCCTAAATTACATTTTAATTGAGATTTAAATTCATTATTTCAAAATTATACTAAATCCTGAAAATAGTATATTCATTGTCGACCGTTTTGTATATCATACCGAGATTTAATAGTTTGATTTATGAACATTTATCGTATAATCCAATAAGTAACAACATAAAGTGTTCAAATGTAAATTGAAATTACTTGCATACAGGCATTATAAATAGAGTTCGATGAATGGCGTTGTGAATAGGTAAACAACATCCTGGTCAAGGTACAGTATTACATAACCATCAAACCAAAGGCATGGCTAATTATATATCTATATCGGTGTATCTACTCGTATATCGATTCAAAATTGAAAGCGACCGCACGGTCTGAAAAAATTGTTTGTTTTGCTTAATATCTCTATTATTTGATCTTTTTTAATATCAAAACTAAATTCTTTTTACCACATGTTGAAACGTTTTACGGTATTGTAATAAATGTATCTCGATTTATTCGGTAAGCAACACACAACACTACAATGTTTGTAATGATCAATCATCGGCGTGTACGTACATGTATGTCAAGCATCATATCCTTGATGCTTTAATCAAGGATTTCTTAAATTGTTACGTAAAATTTCATTTTACAGTCACAAACTTTGCAATTCACTATGTATCAAAGTTACAGACTACAGGAAAATATAATCTGATTAAAGCTTACATGTATTCGTTGCTGAACTCCTCGACAAAAAATCCGAAACTTTTATTTCTGTGTGGATTTTCTTTCATAATTACACGAAGATACCTGCTATTAGAGCATAAATTAGAGTATATAAAACATCGAATTTCACTCTTTTAGGTATTTACATTCGAGCCAAAGTTATTGTACGATTAACTTCACTCAAAAGTTAATATAAAAAATCGTTGATCGGCTTTTCCTGTGACCGTCGATGTAAGTGATAGCACATCAGTTATAGTACAGCTATAAGCCACGGACTATTGTGACGTCACACGGTTTAGAGCTAGAAAATATGCATAATCGGGCGGTCAGAAGTTTGGACCTCGATATCGACGGTTTACAGGTTATTCCGGTCGCGCGCGGAACGGAGAGGTTTCTACACGCGCTAATAAAGCCATTTCCCGCATAAACTGAAATTATCATTTTTGACTGCACAAATCCTTTAAGACGTGTCAGCTCGCATCGCCCGATCAATTAGGTCTTCCTCACCTGCCGTCTACCAGTCATAGAAGATCGTCTGTGATTGGTGTATCGACAGGAAGATTGATCAGGTCAAGGCCTCTGTCCAGCTGATTGCGGATTCCCTTCTCTATTTGTTTAGGGAACGCAAACTTCCCTCTGGTATTATTGCAGGCTATCGCATGGCTATTTCCATTGTACTGTATTCTCGTGGTAGACCAGGGTTAAGGTCTTCCACCTCTTTGCTTTAATTAAGGGGTTCAGTCTTGACAGGCCTTGTGTACGGCAGTTAGCTTCACAGTGGAATCTAGCACTTGTGTTACTGAAAGGGGCTCCATATGAGCCTTTGGTGTCTGTCTCCATTAAGGTGTTTACTTTTGTCTTTCTGTTTGCTCTTGCCTCAGGCCGTAGGAGGAGCGATATCCATCTATTCACTTTTTGGGCTTCGTTGGGCCAGATATAGATCTTTAACCATATTCACTGATCCTGCCCTTTTGGTCAAGTATCAATAGTGTCTCTATTGAGTCGAAGGAGAATGATCGGCTTCTTTGTCCCTGTCGGACACTTAGGATTTACCTTGATAAAATAAGGGGGCGATGTACTATTCTTGCCCATTAAACAGGGTCAGCAGGTTTTCTCCTTCCAGTATTTCAGCAGAAGAAGATCTAGATAAATATCTAGAATGGGGCGGAGACAAAACAGACGATGTCCAAAGACGATTCCGCTCACCTTATCCCTAGACTAATTTATTTTGGTATCTTTCGTTGGGTATATTGGAAGATATTTGTTAGCTGGATTATAAAATGACAACAGAGACGTTGAGATACATTTAACATTTAATATGACATAATAACAAAACAATAGGGGGTGTCGAGTTTACACAATGACATTATAATTATACCAACAGTCTATAGGCCTCCATGCCGCCCGCGTTGTGACCCAATTTCAACACGGTGTACACACAGCTGTCACAAAAGTTCCACGCGTATTACACCGACATCACAGTTGATACACACATTCATGACGTTAGGCAACCTCCTTCAGTTCATTTCGAAGACACGTACACATACATTTCATGGATACACCGCTCCTTCTTGAGCCGTGTCTCCGACGTGCGTTCCTGTCACTCTCCAACTAACGCTGCGCTCCATCAGCGTTCAGCGCGTTCTCTTTCATCTTCACATCCCGTAAAGAGCGATAACTCCCAGTGGACACAATATAGGGAGCACAACACCATCTTAAATATGTCCATAGTGGTGTATAGAAAAATCACTAAAATTTATTCTGACACAGTACATCTCCAGATGGATATATCAGGTGATCAGGATTGCTTATGAACTGTCTAATTATCAATCTGGGGCGAAATGCAAGGAGATGGCCCATGAGATTAAAGCCCTTGCGGCTTCTTTTGCTCTCAATAATGGGTCCTGGTTCCAGGACATCATGTCTGCTGCCTTATGGCGTGGTCAGTCTACTTTCATTGACTTTCACCGTCGGTCCCTGTCCTCTCATTCCGATGGACTGTTACCCTAGGGTCCTGTGATGGCCCAATCTGTGAATGTTCCTCCTCAGCAGATATTATATATATTTGCAGTTTTTAACTGTATGCGAGCAGGCATCACAATGATACACTTTTTTTCATGAGGAGGTATATCCAAAATTGAAAGAGAATAATTCGAACCCAGTTGTTTTCACTAAAAATAAATAAATTATTACGGTTATTGGGAACTGTTTCAATAATGAATAAAACATGTGAACCAGCCTTTTGATGTTTATTTGATCCGGGAATAAGTGTTTTTTAAATTATGGAGGGAGGTGGTGGGGAATTGGCCATCTCGCTTCTTCTGTTAAAAACAATAAATCTATCCTTTTATAATGCACATATGTTTAGACAAGAGTGAATTAATTCAGAATGTCTGTTACAATGTGTGCTGACAGAATATTTGGAAATTTCGTTATTTTTTTTTTCTTCTGCATATTCTTATCTTTTTCCCACCTCACTCATGCGATATATATTTTTATAGTACACATGTGTTTACACAAGGGTAAGTGCAATTCGAAATGATTGTTACAAGGTGTTTTGTCCATCAAATTTTTTCTTGTGATGAAAATTATGACATCGATTTTTAGGGTGAGAAAAGCTGAAAATTTCATTATTTTCCCGTCATTTAACAAAAATGAGAAGACATAACGTCATTATTATGACTTTATCGTATTCAGCATGTTTCAATTATATTAGAAAATGTGTTTATTTGCCTCTGAATGTTGTCTGGTTCTCTATCTATGCGCGTATATGCGAATGTGTCATTTTGGCCATTTTTGATAACTGAAATCCAAGATGGCCGCCATATGACCCACATTAGTTGTCAATGGCAACTAGCTTAAAATGAAACAAGATATCATACCGGTTCTAAACAACTATGTTTCGAAAAACTGCCAGAGGGGTACATCCTACTCCACTATAAGGACTGTCAAAATTGTACAGAGTGATCATTACCCAGTTGGATCAAAGTTTAAACATGTTACAGAAGTCTACCGATCGTTTAAAAACTTTGATTCCAAGTTATTTGTTGATGCTATAGGTAATGTACCTTGGCCTTTGATAGAAATATTTGAGGATGTGGACGAGTCACTATCTACTTGGCTCCAGCTCTTTTCTAGCTTTCTTGATGACCATGCCCATAAAATGGAACATAGAGTCAAAAAGGCAGCTCAACCAGAGTGGATAGATGACGACATCCTTGAGAACATATGCTCTAGGGACGAATTAAAACGTTCGGGTGATTTTGCACTTTATAAGGTGCAAAGATGTAAAGTAAATCGTATGATTAAACAAGCCTCTTACTTCAAAACTGTTATTGAAAGTAATTTAAGCAACCCAAAAAAAACTATGGAAATTGTTCCGAGAGGTCGCTCCCAAACAAACTTCTTCATCTCCCAATATATTGATTGTGGAGGGAGACAATGTTCACGACAAAAGGGATATGGCAAATTGTTTTAATGTGTTTTTACCGGTATTGCTGATAATTATCTACACAATTACAGAATGCACCTCGATCCTTTGATAAGCTAAAGCAGTATGTGTCAACAAAGTTGGGCAAACATGAATTTGTTATACCTTATCTGTTGATTTCGTAAGTAAATTTTTGAAATGTTTGGATGAAAAAAGGTATTGGAGTAGATGGCTTAGACGCAAAACTTTTAAAACTTGTCCATGACCAGATTGCCCCTTCATTAACTTATATTTTGAATATGGATATAAAAACATGTTAATTTCCTGATCAGTGGAATATGGCCTTTATAAAAGTGGTTGTGGTGCAGATTTCAATAATTACAGGCCCATATCTGACTTACCTATTTTATCTTAAATACTCGAAAGTTATGTTCATACACTCTTTTATAAATTTCTAAATGACCACAACCTTCAGGATACGTCACAATCTGGTTTTAGAGCAAACCATTCATGTGAAACTTCTTTTTTTAATATTGTGAATTCATTGGCAAGAAATATCGACGATGGTCTTTTTACTAGCGTATTATTTGTAGATTAAAAAAAGCTTTTGATTTAGTGGATCATATTGTTTTATTGGAAAAACTTCAATTATATGGATGTAACCAAAGTTCTTTATCTTGGATTAAATCGTACCTTTTTAACAGAAAACAGCAAGTGTCTTTGTCAGGAACCTTTTCGGATACCAGGAACATTACGCATGGTGTTCCTCAGGGTTCAATTTTAGACCCTTTACTACTTTTAACTTTTATCAATGATTTATCCTTATCTGTGTCAGCAAACACTGAAATGTTTCTAGTAAATATATTGCTGTCATACAGAATTCATTACAGGCTGATTTAAATATTGTGTCAAACTGGTGCAATAGTAATAACTTGCAGACACTGATATACAACAAGCAGAAAATGAGAAACTTTTAGGTATACATTTAAATATCTGTCTGTCATGGAAAGATCACATCGATAGAACAATCTTAGGGCTTACTACGCCGTACTCGTTCCTTTCTTCCAATACAGAGAAGAATTAAGTTTTATAATTTATGTGTTTTTCCCATTTTCTCTTTTGTTGTAATGTATGGTCTGGTTGCAGTGCAAATAATATGGCTAGATTATACAAAGCCCAAAAGCAAGCAGCCAGAGTCATTCTTGATGTACCATACGACACTGCGTCATCAGAAATGTTTGCAATACTTAAATGGCTACCAATTGAGAAATATTTTAAATATAAGAAACTATATATGAATTTTAAATGTAAACACTGTCATGTGCCTGTATCTTAGAAATAATATATAACCTGTCAAAAATGAGCACAGAAGAAGTACCAGATTCTCTGATGCCAATGATATTGTTGTGTCTAAGCAAATAACCAGTTTTTATTCAAATCATTTTTTGTAACTCTGAAGCTCAGGAATGGAACCAACTACCAAATATTTTGAACAGTTTTAGAGAAAACCTTATCAGATACCTTTGGGATTCTTAGCTCATTCTTTTAGAGTGTAGTGAAAAGTCTTTCTTTTATGCTATGCTATATTAGCATATATTCTGGTAGATTTTACTCTTTGCTATGTTAGCATATATGTATAAACGGTATTAATGCCATTTAAATGATAAAACAACTTTGTGCAACTATATATTTCTTTGACTTTCAGAAATGACGATTGTGGACCGAACTGAACGAAATAATTTGATCGGTACGTATCTTAAATAAATTGATATATTGATTGATTCATGCTTTGAATATTAAGACATCGAATGTATCAAATGGTTTAAAATATGCTTTTGTAATTATTTTCCTTTCCTTACAGTTGATCACTACAGTGTATACATATATGTTCATGGGGTGGGGAGGGGGTTCCTCTTTGATTCTTATTGAACGGTTACTTTGTTGATAAAAGATTTCTTAAGTCAACTATCATATTTTCGATTAAATTGCATTGCATTCGTTGATTAAACAGGTGGTAATATGTCCACGATTTTCTACGTTCAATGCTATATAATTAATTTTTCTTTGTTTTCATACCAAATCTGGCTTTCTGATTGGCCAACATTTTTTTGCATACTACTATGAAAAAAAAATCCGAGAATGGCGCGAAACCCCGACGTTACCGTGACGTCACAATAGAGACATTGACTTTGCGTATTGATTCGGAAAAAAATCCCTTGAAAAACCACTATACTGTTACATTTAAACATACTTCATTTTATCAAATAGAGTATAAAATTAATTATAAGTATTGATGTCACTATTTTTTGATTTTATAGGGTTATGAAAAAAAATGTTTGTAGCGGATTCTCACAGTTTGCAAACAATTTTTTTTTCAAACCCCGATAAAATTTTAAAAAAAATAGTGACATCAATGCCTAAGTATGTTAAATTTTATAAATTTCAACAGGTTGATAGTGTCTTAATTTTGACTAACAAAGCTGCAATGAGTTAGACGACTGTAGTAATGAATAATGAATCACAGGAATGACTTTATTTGAAAGTTATTGAAATGGTAAGTCGTTTCCAGTATGTAACATTTGTCAGTATCTATGCTGGAAATAACTAGTCTGGATTACCTGCCGTGGTAGTTATTCTCTTTGCTACACTGCGCTCATAACATAAAAATATATCTTTTGGAGAGAGTAGAAAGCTACTACAGACAATTCAGCCCTATAATAACGGGTCTGATTTTGTTCATTTTGATTTATGACTACTTACCAATCCAAGCTTTTCTTTTTGTATATAAGATTTGTATGAATATGAGTTAGCTAAACGTATGTTGATTTTGTGTTAATGTAAGATAACGTACAATTGGGAGCCTTTGAAAACGATTTGGCTGCCAATCGTCAGTACGACAGTAGGATACATGGTTTGGCTGCTAATCTTCAGTACGAAAGTGTGATACATGATTTCCCAAAGGTCCATGGTGAGTAAAGTTCTTACATGTGAGCGTATCATTGGTCATAGTAAATATTTATTTGTTTAATTATTTAATAACACCACCAATATCAAACTGTTGACATGGTCGTAAAATGATCTTTTATACACTAATGTACACTAAATATAGAGATTGAATCATCGGAACACAATATAAGATCTAGGTAGATACTCTTAGTTTGTAATTTATCAAGTTAGAGAGAACTGAACGTGTCCTCAGCCAGTCATATCCTTTATGAATCGGAATTAGAATAAGGATTTACATTCTCAATCCGTTATTTGATTTGTGGAGATTGGGATATGAAGTCTCTAACAAGGATCAACACGGACCGTGAAATAGTCCGGTGACGACCTGCCATCACTATGTACGAACCGTATATAAATCCGGTGACATCCGGCACTGGCATGGCCACGCTGGTTTCAGAGAAAAATGAAACTTCGTACGAGTCGTACCGGTACGGATCTTTTGTGTCTCTAATTTTAATGAAACGCGCTGAACCGAATCGGTACAAGTTAAGTTGCTCCTAAATACCTAAAAGAATTTGATTTTTCATATAAATTTCATATAAATCATCTAGATTTTATCTGGGCCATAATTGGTCAATACTCCATTTGGGGATGATTAAGGAAAAAAAACAATACAAGACACTATTTTCTTAACTTGATTTGTCTCTGCTATATCCTCGAATTCGAAAATTGCTTAAAGATTAAAAATAAACCCTGTTTAAACAAGCGATTTTTGGAATGCCTATATATCACTTCTCAGTTGTACTTGAACATAACTTAGTTGATATAAAGTGTCTATGCATCCGCCCTAACCTTGGATATTACTGTTGACTTGGAGATTGTTGTGTTGTTTGTTAATTTTGGCAAAATATGCAAAAAATGTATATTTCAGTTTTGCAAGTTCACAGGATTCAGTACATATTGTCAAAATTTACAACCAACACAACACTCTACACGACCAACTCGTATTACAGAAGACCTGAACCTGAATTTATAAGGACTCTCAAAATTGAACAGAATGGACTTGGTGATCATTACCCAGTTTGTTGTGTGCGGAAAAAATCCTTCGATCAAAGTTTAAACATTTTACAGAAGTCTACCGATCGTTTAAAAACTTTTATTCCAATTTATTTGGTTATG
>SAYR01061286.1:2694972-2729310 GCA_004382745.1 Argopecten irradians irradians | reverse complement strand
GTACGAACCGTATATAAATCCGGTGACATCCGGCACCTTCCGGCATGGCCACGCTGGTTTCAGAGAAAAATGAAACTTCGTACGAGTCGTACCGGTACGGATCTTTTGTGTCTCTAATTTTAATGAAACGCGCTGAACCGAATCGGTACAAGTTAAGTTGCTCCTAAATACCTAAAAGAATTTGATTTTTCATATAAATTTCATATAAATCATCTAGATTTTATCTGGGCCATAATTGGTCAATACTCCATTTTGGGATTGATTAGGAAAAAAACAATACAAGACACTATTTTCTTAACTTGATTTGTCTCTGCTATATCCTCGAATTCGAAAATGCTTAAAAGATTAAAACCCTGTTTAAACAAGCGATTTTTGGAATGCCTATATATCACTTCTCAGTTGTACTTGAACATAACTTAGTTGATATAAAGTGTCTATGCATCCGCCCTAACCTTGGATATTACTGTTGACTTGGAGATTGTTGTGTTGTTTGTTAATTTTGGCAAAATATGCAAAAAATGTATATTTCAGTTTTGCAAGTTCACAGGATTCAGTACATATTGTCAAAATTTACAACCAACACAACACTCTACACGACCAACTCGTATTACAGAAGACCTGAACCTGAATTTATAAGGACTCTCAAAATTGAACAGAATGGACTTGGTGATCATTACCCAGTTTGTTGTGTGCGGAAAAAATCCTTCGATCAAAGTTTAAACATTTTACAGAAGTCTACCGATCGTTTAAAAACTTTTATTCCAATTTATTTGTTAATGCTATAGGTAATGTACCTTGGCCTCTGATAGAAATATTTGAGGATGTGGACGAGCCACTATCTACTTGGCTCCAGCTCATTCTTTTATAGTGTACATGTAGTGAAAAGTCTTTCT
Organism: Argopecten irradians irradians; assembly: GCA_004382745.1. Classification (NCBI taxonomy): domain Eukaryota; kingdom Metazoa; phylum Mollusca; class Bivalvia; order Pectinida; family Pectinidae; genus Argopecten; species Argopecten irradians. The sequence goes on along the minus strand of SAYR01061286.1, from coordinate 2,728,417 downwards.
TTTATGTTATGCTATATTAGCATATATTCTGGTAAATGTTACTCTTTGCTATGTTAGCATATATGTATAAACGGTATTGATGCCATTTAAATGATACAACAACTCATATATATGTTGTTGTTTTTTTACTTTCAGAAATGACGATTGTGGACCGAACTGAACGAAAGAATTTGATCGGTACGTATTTTAAATAAATTGATATATTGATTGATTCATGCTTTGAATATGAAGACATCGAATGTATCAAATGGTTTAAAGTGTGCATTTGTAATTATTTTCCTTCCCTTACAGTTGATCACTACAGTGTATACATATATGTTCATGGGGTGGGGAGGGGGTTCCTCTTTGATTCTTATTGAACGGTTACTTCGTTGATAAAAGTCAACTATCATATTTTCGATTAAGATTAAATTGCATTCGTTGATTAAACAGGTGGTAATATGTCCACGATTTTCTACGTTCAATGCTATGTATGTTAAATTTTATAAATTTCAACAGGTTGATAGTGTCTTAATTTTGACTAACAAAGCTGCATTACCCCTATATACTTTCGTATCTTTAAAGTTTATATGTGAGATACAAAGAAGAGAAAATCGGAAAAAATATGTATTTCGAGTATGCACATATAAAAGAGAATAGCTACTGTGAACTATGCACATATGAAAGAGAATAGCTACTGTGAGTTAACTCTAACTCATTCTTCAATAATATACAAATATATACATTTTGCTGCGTAATATGTAAAGAAAAGAAAATTTATAATGCGTTTTCTGAATACGTTTTTCAGGTCAGACCAAAAAATGGATAGTCTTCGAACAACATTCATCGCTGTTTGTTATAACCAAAGCGTTTATGCATGCCAAGAAGATGCTTCACGACAAAAGGTTTGTGGTGATAAGGGGTGACTCCGGTACTGGTAAAACACGTTTAGCTGCCGAGCTGATGGCCTATTTCAGTTCGGAAGATGACAAAAATGTGAAACACTGTAAAACGCCATTAAATATTACATATCTTCAAAGCTGGAATACGGTAATTGAACCTGACCTAAATCTGAGTATTTTAATAGATGATGTCTTTGGCTACAAGTCATCTGGTAACTCGAGTGATGTAATATGGTGGAAACAACACGCTCACATGATGAAAGCCATTACAATGGGAGAAGAAAATGTAGCTAATTTAGCCATTGTAACCGTCAGAAATGATGTGTATAACGACAAAAAAGCACTGTTCGACATGCTTTCACTTGTTGATAATGAGAATGTCATTGATCTCAGCTCATCTGATTATTTAATAACTGAAGAGAGAGAGAATATACTCAGATTATATACACCAACGTCAGTCGAGTTTTCAGAAAATGAAACTAATCAGATAGTGAATTGTAAATCAGTGATAGGGTTCCCTGAATGTTGTCGGTTGTTTAAGATTACACCAGAACTACATGAATACAGAGTTCAATACTTTGAGAGTTCCCTTCAAAACATAAAGCATGTAATCAAGGATAAATTCAGCAATGGGAAGCAAACAGCATTGCTATATATTTTTCTATCCAAAAGAGATGTCTCAAACAATTGTTTTGATATTTCCAATTTTGATAAAGAAGGAATCAAAAACGCCTTTGAAATATCTTCTCATATTTTTGGAAAGTCTCATACAGAAGAAGATGAACAGTTGCATTGTATAAAACAAGGCATTCGATCCTTATATGATTCTTTTGTTAGGGAAGAAAATGGTGTTTATCGGTTTTTTCACGATTCGGTACGTGATGCTATTGCTATCCTGTATGGAGAAGAAACGCAAATAGGTTTTCTAAAGAACTGTCCGAGTAGTTGTTTGAGCTATATAGCAACACACAAAAAAACAAATAAACTTTACAAAGTTTTGATCGACCGAGATAATTATGATGTAATTTACCAAAGATTACTTGATGAACTCAGGCTTAGAAATCATGATGTATACGTCATTGTTGCATCCATATCGCCATGGGAAAATAGCGACTTTGTCCATGAGTTCTTTAAATGGATAAAACATAATGATGCTCCATCAGATTTCTTTCTTCTTTGGGAAACAGACAAATGCGTATATACAAATCAAAAGAGGATATACTGTAATGACGAAAACTTTCCACAAGGCCACTGCAATTTTCTTCATTGTGTTGCAAAAACAAATTCGTTAGGCTTGATGAAAGCCTTGGTGAATTTAATGCAATTACCACATAAGTCATTGAAAGGTGTTCTTGATGTAGCATTAGCAGAAGGTCGAGACGATATGTGTTACTATCTCCTATCAAAAGTCACTGCACCTGATACGGTTTCATTCTTGTGCGCTGTCCAAGGTGGCAAATTAGATGTACTCAGATATTTAGTTAGGGTTTGTAAGGATCAGTCAGAACTTGAAATGACGCATATCCTACTTCATGCTTGCGAAGATGGAAAAGCGGACATATGTGAATATCTATTCACAGAATTCCCGTTTTTGATACCACGTGTTCAGGAAAATTACCGTTATTATCACGTTTGTGCAATGAAAGGTCATATTCAATGCTTTAAACTCATGACTGAAAAGACGATAGAAAATCAGAAAAAGGAGGATAGGGAAATTTTCATTGAAAAACTAAAAAATGAAAACGATCAATCTGTTTTACATTCAGCATCAAGGTATTGCAACGCAGAAATGTGTTGTTATCTATCAACGAACATCCGTCTTTATTGCCACTTAGAGATAACGAAAACATGCACTGTCTGCATCTGATAGCACTCCGAGGGGATGTAGAATGTTTTCAATCTGCAACCTCCTTAATTCTACACTATATAAATGACGGAGAACGGGATCATTTTATAAAAACGCTGACAGATAAATACGACAGAACTGTATTGCAGGTAGCATCAATAAATGGGAAGACAGAGATGTGTTGTTATCTTATCAATGAATATCCGTCTTTGCTGCCCCTCAGAGATAACAACAAGTGGCACAGTCTCCATGTGATAGCATTTCACGGCGATAAAGATTGCTTCAAATCCGTTGCTGCCTTAACTCTACAAGGTAAGGATGAAGAGGGACGTGAACAATTTTTCAGAACGCTGACAGATAAATACGACAATACTGTATTGCAGGTAGCATCAATAAATGGGAAGACAGAGATGTGTTGTTATCTCATCGATGAATATCCGTCTTTACTGCCCCTCAGAGATAAAAACAAGTTGCATTGTCTCCATCTGATAGCATATAAGGGCGATGTAGAATGCTTCAAATCCGTTGCTGCCTTAACTCTACAAGGTAAGGATGAAAAGGGACGTGAACAATTTTTCAAAACGCTGACAGATGAAAACGACAAAACTGTTTTGCATTTAGCATCACGAAATGGGAAGACAGAGATGTGTTGTTATCTTATCAATGAATATCGGTCTTTACTGCCCCTCAGAAATAACCTTAATATGCACTGCCTCCATGTGATAGCATAAGAGGGCGATGTTGAATGCTTCAAAACCGTTGCTGCCTTAACTCTACAAGGTAAGGATGAAGAGGGACGTGAAATTTTTTCAAAACGCTGACAGATAAATACGACAAAACGGTATTGCATTTAGCATCACAAAATGGGAAGACGAAGATGTGTTGTTATCTTATCAATGAATATCCGTCTTTACTGCCCCTTAGAGATAACAACATTATGCACTGTCTCCATTTGATAGCAAATGAGGGCGATGTTGAATGCTTCAAGTCCATTTCTGCCTTAACTCTTCAAGGTAAGGATGAAGAGGAACGTGAACAATTTTTCAAAACGCTGACAGCTAGATACGACAGAACTGTATTGCATGTAGCATCATTAAATGGGAAGACAGATATGTGTTGTTATCTTATCAATGAATATCCGTCTTTACTGCCCCTCAGAGATAACGACAAGTGTCACTGTCTCCATTTGATAGCAAATGAGGGCGACGTTGAATGCTTCAAGTCCATTTCTGCATTAACTCTACACGGTAAAGATGAAGAGGAACGTGAACAATTTTTCAGAACGCTGACAGATAAATACGACAGAACTGTATTGCATGTAGCATCATTAGATGGAAAGACAGATATGTGTTGTTTTCTTATCAATGAATATCCGTCTTTATTGCCCCTCAGAGATAACAACAGTATGCACTGCCTCCATTTGATAGCAAATGAGGGCGATGTAGAATGCTTCAAATATGTTGCTGCCTTAACTCTACAAGGTAAAGATGAAGAGGAACGTGAACAATTTTTCAAAACGCTGACAGATGAAAACAAAAGAACTGTTTTGTATTTAGCATCAGCAAATGGAAAGACAGAGATGTGTTGTTATCTTAGTAATGAATATCCGTCTTTAATACCCCTCAAAGATAACGACAAGTGTCACTGTCTCCATTTAATAGCATTTAAGGGCGATGTAGAATGCTTCAAATATGTTGCTGCCTTAACTCTACAAGGTAAAGATGAAGAGGAACGTGAACAATATTTCAAAACGCTGACAGATGAAAACAAAAAAACTGTTTTGCATTTAGCATCAGAAAATGGAAAGACAGAGATGTGTTGTTATCTTAGTAATGAATATCCGTCTTTAATACCCCTCAAAGATAACGACAAGTGTCACTGTCTCCATTTGATAGCATTTAAGGGCGATGTAGAATGCTTCAAATATGTTGCTGCCTTAACTCTACAAGGTAAAGATGAAGAGGAACGTGACCAATTTTTCAAAACGCTGACAGATGAAAACAAAAGAACTGTTTTGCATTTAGCATCAGAAAATGGAAAGACAGAGATGTGTTGTTATCTTAGTAATGAATATCCGTCTTTAATACCCCTCAAAGATAACGACAAGTGTCACTGTCTCCATCTGATAGCATTAGAGGGCGATGTAGAATGCTTCAAATCCGTAGCTGCCTTAACTCTACAAGGTAAAGATGAAGAGAAACGTGACCAATTTTTCAAAACGCTGACAGATGAAAACAAAAGAACTGTTTTGCATTTAGCATCAGAAAATGGGAAGACAGAGATGTGTTGTTATCTTATCAATGAATATCCGTCTTTACTGCCCCTTAGAGATAACAACAGTATGCACTGTCTCCATTGGATAGCATATGATGGCGATGTTGAATGCTTCAAATCCGTAGCTGCCTTAACTCTACAAGGTAAAGATGAAGAGGAACGTGAACAATTTTTCAAAACGCTGACAGATGAAAACAAAACAACTGTTTTGCATTTAGCATCATTAAATGGGAAGACATAGATGTGTTGTTATCTTATTAATGAATATCCGTCTTTACTGCCCCTTAGAGATAACAACAACGTGCACTGTCTCCATTGGATAGCATGTGATGGCGATGTTGAATGCTTCAAAACCGTTGCTGCCTTAACTCTACAAGGTAAGGATGCAGAGGAACGTCAACAATTTTTCAAAACGCTGACAGATAAATACGACAGAACTGTATTGCATTTAGCATCATTAAATGGGAAGACAGTGATGTGTTGTTATCTTATCAATGAATATCCGTCTTTACTGCCCCTCAGAAATAACCTTAATATGCACTGCCTCCATGTGATAGCATAAGAGGGCGATGTTGAATGCTTCAAATCCGTTGCTGCCTTAACTCTACAAGGTAAGGATGAAGAGGAACGTGAACAATTTTTCAGAATGCTGACAGATAAATACGACAAAACTGTATTGGATGTAGTATCATTAAATGGGAAGACAGAGATGTGTTGTTATCTTATCAATGAATATCCGTCTTTACTGTGGCACTGTCCCTATGTGATTCATTTGACGGCGATATAGAATTCTTCTAATCCGGTGCTGACTTAATTCTAAACGGTAATGATCACAAAGAACGTGACCAAATTATCAAAACACTGAGAGATGAAGACGACAAAACTATTTTGCATGTAGCATCATTAAATGGGAAGACAGAGATGTGTTGTTATCTTATCAATGATCCGTCGTTACTGCCCCTCAGAGATAACGAAAAGTATCACTGTCTCCATGTGATTCATTTAACGGCGATAAAGAATTCTTCTAATCCTTTGCTGCTTTAACTCTACAAGATAAGGATAAAAAGAAACGTGAACAAAGAACTGTATTGCATGTAGCATCATTAAATGGGAAGACGGGGGATGTGTTGTTATCTTATCAATGAATAACCGTCTTTACTGTGGCACTGTCCCCATGTGATTCATTTCACGGCGATATAGAATTCTTCTAATCCGACAGAGACAGAGACAAAGACAAGATATGTGTTGTTATCTTATCAATGAATATCCTTCTTTACTGTCCCTAAGAGATATCAACAAGTGTCACTGTCTCCATTTGATAGCATATGAGGGCGATGTAGAATGCATCAAATCCGCATCTGCCTTAATTCTTGACGGTAAGGATGAAGAAGAAATTGAACATTTTATCAAAACGCTGACAGATAATTACGACAAAACTGTTTTTCATTTATCATCACGAAATGGGAAGACAGAGATGTGTTGTTATCTTATCAACAAGTATCCGACTTAACGTTGACCGTCCCTTCTGTGACGTCATACGTTTGTAACGTCGCTATCCGGATCCCGTCAAACGTATTTTATTTCTCCGTACCCATCTATTACTACTCGCTTCTGACATCGGCATTCGTGCTAATATTTCGTCGGGAACCTTTTCGAGTGTTTACTTGAAATGTGTCAATCTAAAGGTGTGGCAATTGGTAAATATAGTATACAGATTCGTGCATGAAGTAAAATCCAAGAATCATAATAGTCGCAAAAGAGTCGGATGGAATACACATGGATTTACGGGGACTCAAAATGAAAAATTTCACGTCAGTAGTAACAAATGAATTACCGTTTATAGCTATCTTTCCATCTTTTTGCAGAATAGAAATAAATTTACCTAGTGTATGGATGTCGAAGGAAGTTAATAGTGTTTTCAATGGAAACATTCTAGTTTCGAGCTTCAATAGGCACTCTTCATAAGATACCGCTATGCTAATTTTCGTCCGGAAACGGACAAACAAAATACGGAAATAAAATTGCTGGGAAATATTTCCATTTCATTTTTTATTAAAGTCTTTACATATAATTTGAAAGATGCTATTACGGAAAATAGTCCATTTTGATACATGATCACACAGAGCAGATAAAGCTGATGTATTTTCTGCTGAATTAGACTCTTTTTGGAAGTTTGAGCTCAGGCCAACATATAGCTTGCAAATTGGTTTGTTATATTGTATATAATTAGTCAATCTTCATGAAAATTATAAAAAAATCGATTTTTCCTGAGATCATTTTTTTCAGAAAAAAAGCAAACGTGACTATTTTGATGAATTTGTTCACTAAAGTTGGATCCGGATTTAATTTTTAAATAATGATATTTCTTTTTAACGTAGACCGTCCCTTCTGTGACGTCATACGTTTGTAACGTCGCTATCCGGATCCCGTCAAACGTATTTTATTTCTCCGTACCCATCTATTATAACTCGCTTTTGACATCGGTATTCGAGCAAATATTTCGTCTAGAACCTTTCCGAGTGTATCAATCTAAAGGTGTGGAAATCGGTAAATATAGCATTATTTTGAAGATTCATGCATGAAGTAAAATCCAAGAATCATAATAGTCGCTAAACAATCCGATGGAATAACACATTGATTTCAGTAATGATTTACCGGGACCCAAAATGAAAAACTTCATGTCAGAAGAAACAAAGATTCACCGTTATCATTATAATTGTATACCTATTGTTTTTTAGAATAGAAATAAATATACACAGTATTGGATGCCGAAGGAGGTTAGTGGTGTTTTGAATGGAAACTTTTGAGTTTCGAGCTTCAATAGGCACTAAGATACCGGTATACTAGTTTTCGTCCGGGAACGGACAAACAAAATACGGAAATAAAATTGCTTGAACATAATTTATATATTTGTTACTTTACTTATTTGAAAGATGCTATAACGGAAAATAGTCCACTTCGATATAGTATCGCACGGAGCAAAATATTTGTCTCAGAAAAAGCTGTTATATTTCCTGCTGAATAAGACTCTTTTTGAAAGTTTGAGGTCAGGCCTACATAACTATGTAGCTTGCAAACTGGTTTGTTTTATTTTATATAATAAATAAGTAAAATTATTAAGATATGTAATTATTGTGTTATCTTCTATGCTCCAAAAGTATAATAAATATAGAAAACTAACAAGGGTAAATGAATAACATAAAACGTTGAAAAGTGCTACGGATTCGCCTATCTGTAACGTTTTCAGACCAAAATTTAAGGGGTATTAGAAAGCAATTCGGTCATATTTTGAAAAATAATGCAATGAGGTATACTTTTTATTGGTTTTTCTTATTGCAAATAGGCCAATATTCATGAAAATTCTAAAAAATCGATTTTTCTTGAGATCATTTTTTCAGAAAAAAAGAAAACATGGCTATTTTGATGCAATTTTTTACTAAAACTGGGTTCGGATTCAATTTCAAAATATCGACATTTCGTTTTATTGTGGAAAACCCAGCTTCTTGGATAAAGTTATGAATTCTATATCACCTACTGAAAGTATGAACTTGTTACATGCATATTATTTATAAGTTAAGGGATGTTACAGGGAGGAAATGTTATTTATCTAAAAATCCTTAAAATACGAAATTTTATGTCATTGGTACATATCTTTTAGCAACCCTGGAAGAAAAATCAACTCGGTGACATCTGATTTTTATGCGGTTTTTGTGATCAGATACCTATCATCAAAATATCAAAACATAAATGAAGTCCTTGAGAGGATACCAGAAGGGAAGGTCTACCTTAACTACACCTCAGATATAACAACAACAAGCACTGTCTTCATTGGGTAGCATATCAAGGTGATGTAGAATATTTCCGATCCGTAGCTGCCTTACCTCCATACGGTATGGATGACGAAGAACGTGCACATTAAATATCAAAGTACTGACAGGTAAATACGGCACAGCTGTTTTACATTTAGTCTCAGAAAATGGGAAAATAGAGATGTGTTGTTATCTTATCAACGTTTATCCATCTTTACTGCCCCTCAGAGATAACAACAATATGCACTGTCTCCATTGCGTAGCATATCAAGGTGATGCCGAATGTTTCTAATCCGTAGCTACCCTAACTCTAAACGGTAAGGATAACAAAGAACGTGAACAATTTATCAAAACGCTGACAAATAAGTCTGACAAATATGTTTTACATTTAGCAACAAAACATGGGAAGACAGATGTGTCTCATCAATAATTTCCTGTCTTCGCTTCCACTCAGTGATAACCAAAAGTGGCACTGTCTCTATGTGATTGCATTTCACGGAGATGTAGAATGCTTCCAATTAGTTACTTCATTAACTGTACACGGTAAGGATGAAGAGGAAAGTGAACAATTTTACACTGTACGACAATACTGTATTGCATGTAGCATCATTAAATGAGAAGACAGAGATGTGTTGTTACATTATCAATGAATATCAGTCTTTACTGCTCCTCAGAAATAACAAGTGCCATTGTCTCCACGTGACAGCATATTAGGACGATATAGGATGCTTCAAATCCGTTGCTGCCTTAACTCTACACTGTATGACGGAGAACTGGATCAATTTATCAAAACGCTGACAAACAATGACGGCAAATCTGTTTTACATTTAGCATACAAAATGGGAAGACAGAGATGTGTTGTTATCTTATCAATAATTCCCATCTTTGCTGCCCTCAGAGATAACCAAAAGTGGCACTGTCTCCATTGGATAGCATATCAAGGCGATGAAGAATGTTTCCAATCAGTAGCTGCCTTAACACTACACGGTATGGATAACGACGGAATTGAACATTTTATCAAAACATTGACAAACAATGACGGCAAAACTCTTTTGTTATCTTATCAATAAATTTATATCTTGGCTGCCCTCAGAGATAAAGCATCTTTAATGAAAAGTGTATTTCATTAACAGAACTATATAATAAGGATTCTAAATCTAAATTCTAAATTTGTCGACTGACTTGAGGATACAAATGTTTGGTCATTAATGAAAATTTTCAAAATCATTTTCATTTATGTTCTGTGTGATATGAAAGTTTTGACAAAATGTTGTTGTAAATAGCGCGTACATATGGTTATAATTTCTGTAGAATCGAGGATAAGGATAATTCTAGGTTCAGTGCTAGCATTTGTGACATATGCAGGCAATGTAGAATATACGTGTGTATTTATGCAATTTCTCACAGCAAAATATCTTAAGAATAATATGTAACTGATAGGCTGTACAATTTTGTAGACAAGACTAGACAAAACATCAGTCGTAGATTGACATATCATATTGACATGTTTCAATCATTTTATATATTTCTGTCAGATCGACAGCACAATGATACAAGGAACACACGTTTCGCTGTTTATATATTTATACTTACAAAAACCAATACAGAGATGAGATTAATGCCACGTTGACATTTTTGCTGTGATGTTCCAATCAAACTCTTACTGAGTCAAATGTTTGCTGTTTATCTTGTTTATTTGCTATCAATCTGTAGATATACGTATATTTTTCTAAACAGAAATATTGGAGGTTTGTGTATATAATAATGGTTTATTTCAAATGTATCATTTATTTATCTTTGATATTTCTCGCGTAATGATCTTATGTTTTGATATATGAAACTATACCTGTATATATCTCATGTCCATATTAGTAGTTGTTGTTATTGGCAAACATATTTTTAATGTATATTACATTATATTATCATATGAATATTGTACTGTGTAGATACTTTTTCAACAAATGAAATTTAGATATGTTTAAAGCGTATGAATATATAAAAGTGAATATGGCTCCCGTGGGGCAACTGATTATTTTTTGACATCACATCAACTTAGTGTTCAAAATGGAGATAAACAAAACGCTGTACGCCGTCATTTTGTTACCTTTGTTTAGCCGACTATTTCGTAGGCGAAGAATTTGCCCTACTGTATGACCCTGATCGTTCTGGTACAGGGTGACCATTATTGGTTGGTCAGGTATGTAAACATGGAAATTTACGCGAGGGGGTATATACGCTAATAACACAAAGGTCTCTTGATCGCGAAAATCACCCATTTGTAATACTTTTGACATGCATGAACTTTGATTTTCAAAAACCTAAAATGTATTTTTCGCGAAAATACCAACACTGCGAAAGGGTAATGCATACAAATCGCGAAAGTAAGCACTCGCGAAAATATCCATGTTTACAGTATATTATAGAAACTGTCAGATTGAGAGAACAAAGAAAACATATTTAACGGTTTTCTTATTTATATTTGTGACAAAATTATGTTATAAATCATCAAGTAACTGAGATTAATGACATTATATGATAAAGTATGTAAACGATTTAACAAAACACCGAGTGAGTCACGTGATTCACTGTGTATGTAAAGAGGCTTAATTATTTGCTATGTATTTGTAGATATATTTCCTTAAAAATGAGGTGTTCAACTTTCGTGCTGATTTTACTATTTTGATGTCGGGTTGCAGAAGCCTATATATTTGTGTATATATGATGTACAGCGTAAATTTTGATGTCACCAAAATTCTGTCAGGAAAATACAAGCAAAGTTTATTTATTTATGTAATTAGCCGATGTCACCATCCAGAATAATTTTAATGTATTTCCTGTAAAATGAATTTGTTGTTCAGATTTTAACCCTAATTTGTATATACGATATATAATGTTAATACCATATCATTTTGATGTAACTTTAATCATTATCTAATTTGCACATAGAGATTGATACATGAAACAATACCTGTATATATCTTATGCGCACACTAGATACTGCTTCCAAATTCGCTTTTACTTGTTCCTACGTGAATATTTAACTGTCTAGATTAGACTTCAGTTTCCATGATTTGTAAGTCAACCTCTTTATGACTTATTTATGAGTCTTTAATTTCTTTTTCAATTCTCACCTAAACACAGTTAGATAATGTTTATTTAAGGAATGATTTTTATTGTTTGTTGTTTACTGGTATGTAAACTGCATTTTTTGTACAGATATTTTAAATGACGCGCGTCAGCGCGTCATGTTGAAATATCTGTACAAAAATGCAGTTTACACACCAGTAAACAACAAACTATAAAAAATATTCCTTATATTTACATTTCGATTGACCATTTCATTCAAATTAAGTGTTTAAATTAAATAAAACTCTGTTTTTCCAATGTGGTATGATCGTTGGAACAGCCGGTCAATTGATGGAATCCTGGAACAGCTGGCTTCAATTTGGCTGGAAATGTTGTCAAATTCAGAGCGTACACAAAATATAGTTCCACATTGACTTTATCTTTTTTCATCCCATTTACACAATATTTGTTAACTTTTTATTTGCTGATATATAATTTATGATTTACATAACATTCATACATTCAATCTATTGAAGATATTTCATACAGAAACAATAGCCTAACCGGATGCGCATTCACACTACTTGCGGAAGTCAGTGTTCCGGTGTGTGTATTCTTGCGCGGCATCCCCTGCGTTTACGCAAGTGTAAACGATTTCGCAGTTGGTAAGGTTATATAGCAAAGAGAAAACGGAAATGTAAATATTCATAGATATCTACCAAAAATTTCGAAACATGTCAAGATCGAGTAATTTCGGCCCATTACAATGCTATTACATAATGTTGTATACTCAGCAGTGTCAAAATCGACATTGAACATCGATCTTCGGCTTTCATTTAAAGGACAACTCATATTTTACACATCGTACTAGTCATCGTAACGTCAGACATCAAATTTCACTGTGTGTGTAATAATATGTTTACATGTCTACAATAACTAATAGCTCACACGATGTCACTATAAAACTTCATGTATCATTTCATTTTTTGACGCTTACTGATAAAAGTACATGTATGTCGTCATTGTTCTTAGTTGTTTGTACCTGACTATTACATTGTATCTAGACAATGAGTACACTATCAAGTCCGGGCCTGGACGTTTTGGTATGAGGTATTCTAGGAAGCTCTGTCAGATCGACAGGACAAGGAAATAAATACGGTTATCCTATTCATATTTTGTAACACAAATGTATCACTTGAAGCCGAGATACATGTATTATAACAAATATAATTCCTTAAAGTGATCATTGACCAGGACGAATGGTTTACTCTGTAAATAGAAAACATTTAATTGCTTTGTATTTGCAATTATATCTTTAATGTGTAAATATGTGTAAATACCTTGATATCGGCTTTTAGAGGCCTATACTTTTGTATATATGATATACAGTATTTATAGATACCTTAAAGTTATATGTGTCGTAACTGGGCGAAAAAAATTTCATGTTAGTTTTTCTTCATTATTGTATTGAAAACAATAAGGTTTGATGAAATAAGCCTTTCATTCAAATGGCTTCAGATGCCTTATAACGATAGTTACAAACAAGAAATGATGTACTGTAAAATTGTTGTTTTTATGCCTTATGTTTGTTCAGATGGAAACTTTTCTGCAGAAATCACTTTACAATTACTTATAACACTGTAAAAACGCGACATGAAATTGTAGACCAATCATTTGGCATCATGGTCTGGCCATAAGTACTCATTTCGCTTCACTATAGATGTACATATAATGATTATTGGCAGTACTGCTAAAATCATTTTCTGCTCTTATTTGTATACAATTAATTTTTCTCTGTTTTCATACCAAATCTGGCTTTCTGATTGGCCAACATTTTTTTTGCATACCACTATGAAAAAAAAATCCGAGAATGGCGCGAAACCCCGACGTTATTGTGACGTCACAATAGAGCCATTGGCGTTGCGTATTGATTCGGAAAAAAGAATCCCTTGAAAAACCACTATAATGTTACATTTAAACATACTTCATTTGACCAATAGAGTATAAAATTAATTATAAGTATTGATGTCACTATTTTTTAATTTTATAGGGTTATGAAAAAAAAATTGTTTGCAAACTTTTGTGAGAATCCGCTACGCTACGTTATAATCTAAATACCCCATTTATTGTTTGAAATGTACAATTTCTTGTCAAAAAATATGATTGTTAAACAAACCAATGCATTAGGATTCAATGGATTAGTTTATTTGTTTTATTAATTTTTAAAATGATTTATTTATTCTTACCCATTATTCTTGAACATTACATTATAAAAAGTGTTTAATTTGTGACATATATGTATCATCAGATATTCATTTTTGAAAACTAAAGTGCCAAAATAGTTGTGTAAAAAGTTGTTTTAAATGCTATCAGCTGTATTTGTAGATAGTAATAAAAAATATTGAATATAAGTTTATATTAACATAACAGTTTTAATGCAAGCACATCTCCTATACAGTTTTAATGAATAATGGTGCTCTCTCATTTAAACACGACTTTTTATCCTAGTGTACATATTTATCCGGTAAATGATAAATTAGTGTCACAAATCATAAATGTCTTATCATAGAACGCACCTGTTTTTCGATTATAGATCAAATTGCTAACAAAACTTTTGTATCAGAAGGTAATTCATAACAATGTTAAGGTTTTCACACTGTCAACATTCATTTTGACTGATAAATCGTTACTTTATAGGCTGTATATGAGGCATGTCTGTATTATCAACATATTTATATATAAAAGGTTATCTGAACAGATAGTAAACAGGTTGAATTTTCATTAACTGTGTTTGTATACAGGAAAGTATTGAATATTAGTGTATAACATAACAACATTTGTATGTATAAAAGTACTCTTACAATTGATTGTTTAAATTTTTTGTAGTCTGAATATTTATTATGACCTGATAATTTATTGAATATAAAAATATATATACATAGTGTTTTAATAGGCATGTTTTCTATATCTTCTAAGATTTTAACGTATAATGGTAGTCTTATGATTAAACACACTTTTTAACGTAGTGTTAGATGTATATTAATATTTATTGTGAATATGACCTGAGATTGTTATTACAGCAACCATTTACATATCTGAAAGCCTTGGGTTTTCACTTATGTAAGGTAGTGCTAAGAATAAGTCAGAACAATATTTTTCATCACAATAACAATCACAATCAATTATTTTCATTGATAAACATAAGATCAATTCCATTGTTCGGTTCTGTTTGTGAAAATAATTTTCTGTAAAGGTGTAAAACACTGGAATCAGAATATGAAAAGGACACTATTTGTAAATAGGAGTTTTGATTATATTGAACAAATATATTTTTGTAATACGCGCTTGGTTATATTTATAAGAACATAATTAAGAAAATTCGCTTTAGCAATCTCGCTCGGTTGAGCGTCAGACTTGGTTTGTAAGCCAGACGTTCACAGTAGATTCTTAGCAAAGGAAATGTTTAAATATGTATAAAGAGCGTCAATGTAATGTATCGAAAAACTTTGCCAAAAATTATAGCTCGCGGAAAATGTCAATTAAGATATAGAGTGGTCTTTTAGTGGGATCGCGTAACTACCTGTATGTTATTATTAATAAGATACTGAACATATTTGAAAATATATGATCCATTAAAGTTGTAAATTATTTAATGTTAAAGATACTACACCGCCGACCAATGATAATGTTTATGTACTAAAACGGAAGGAGACGAATTAATATGTTTCTTCATTTACAAAAGTTTCTTACTTTACAATATTACCATCATTAAAAAGTTTAAATTCCTTATAAATATTCAGTATGAAAATATTAAAATGAAAATAAATTGCATACCAAACAAAGTCATGCCCTTAATGGAATGATTTACATAAACTGATTGCACAGACAACAAAAGTAAAGCCAATTATTTTATATGTTTTTTTTGTGTTATTAAGACATATATATACACAATGATATTTTACTTTTTGTCCAAATGATGTATATTTTATGATCTGTCGGCGGTGGAGTATCTGTAATAAAATTGAACATGTTTGGAAACATATGATCGGATTTAGTTCTTAATATTGTTATTACGAAACTGGATATGTTTAAAAGGATTGCTTAATTTTGAAACTAGACATAATTACTGAGGCAATTGTGTGAAAATATATGATCGGTTTTAGGTGTGTATATATAATGTTATTGATAGAAACTGAACATGTTTGAAAAGATATATTTGGTTTTTGTTCGAACTATTCTTATTATCATTGAGAAACTTGACATGTTTGAAAAGATATGGTCAGTTTTAGTTCTAAATATTGTTGTTATTATTAGGATACTGAACATGCTTGCTAAGATGTGATCAGTTTTAGTTCTTAATATTATTATTTGGTAACTTAATATTGATATGACCAGTTTTAGCTGTACATGTTAATGGTGTTTTTTTTAAGAAACTGAACATATTTTAAATATATGGTTGGTTTTATTCGTATAATATATTTGCTGACTAAGCCGCTGGACATGAAAAGTAATCATAGTTTAAGCTGTAAATAGTATTGTTAGAGATGCTACACAGCCGACAAATAGTATTTGTTGTGTATTCAAACGGGAGGACACGAATTGTTCATATGTTTTCTTCATTTACAAATCTTGCTTACTTTACAATGTTACCATCATTGAAAAATTTTGAAAAACAATCTTACTATTATTCAGAATAGAAATATCTAAAATGATAATTTGCTCCCCGAATAATTCCGTGTCACTAGGCCCTATATGGAATGTGGTACTGATTGCGCAGAAAACAAAAGCAAAGCAAATTATTGTATATGAATTTTGTGTTACTAAGACATATATAAGATATATGCTCGATTAAACTTCTCTGTTTGTCCTAACAATAAATATTCCTTATGATCAGTCGGCGGTGGTGCATCTTAAATAGAAACTTATTATGTTTGAAACGATATTATCGCTTTAAAATGTAAATAATTAATTTTTCTTTGTTTTCATACTAATTCTGACTTTCTTATTGGCATATTCTTTTTCTTCCTACCTCTCCAAAGAAAAAAATCCGACAATAGAGCGAAATATAAACTGATCAGGTGTGAACATATATAATTTATTAAGTTGTATACAAATCTTAAAAGAAACCAAACATGTTTGAAAAGATATGATCAGTTTTAGTTCTGAATATTATTATTTCGAAACTGAAAAGGTTTGAAAAGACAGTTTCAGTGGTACATGTTACCATTATTATTAAGAAACTGAAAATATTTGCAAGATATGATTATTTTATTCGTAGAATATATTTGCTGACCAAAACGCTGGACATGTTTGAAAAGATGTGATCGGTTTTATTTGTAAATATTAGTTTTAAGAAACTGAACACGTTTGAAAAGATATGATCGGTTTAAGTTGTAACTATTAGTACTAAGAAACTGAACATGTTTGAAAAGACATTATCGGTTTTAGTCATA
This sequence comes from Argopecten irradians irradians, assembly GCA_004382745.1. NCBI lineage: Eukaryota > Metazoa > Mollusca > Bivalvia > Pectinida > Pectinidae > Argopecten > Argopecten irradians. Next base: position 2,711,088 of record SAYR01061286.1, on the reverse strand, counting down.
ACTATTAGTATTAAGAAACTGAATATGTTTGAAAAGATATAATCGGATTTGGTTGTAAATACTAGTACTAAGAAACTGAACATGTTTCAAAAGATATGGTCGGTTTTTTGTTGTAAATATTAGTACTAAGAAACTGAACATGTTTGAAAAGATATGATCGGTTTTAGTTGTAAATATTAGTACTAAGAAACTGAACATGTTTGAAAAGATATGATCGGTTTTTGTTGTAAATATTAGTATTAAGAAACTGAACTTGTTTGAAAAGATGTGATTGGTTTTATTTGTGAATATTAGTTTTAAGAAGCTGAACATGTTTGAAAAGATGTGATCGGTTTTTGTTGTAAATATTAGTATTAAGAAACTGAACATGTTTGAAAAGATATGATCGGTTTAAGTCGTAACTAGTAGTACTAAGAAACTGAACATGTTTGAAAAGACATGATCGGTTTTAGTTATAAATATTAGTATTAAGAAACTGAATATGTTTGAAAAGATATAATCGGTTTTAGTTGTAAACATTAGTACTAAGAAACTGAACATGTTTGAAAAGATATGGTCGGTTTTTTGTTCTTACTATTAGTTTCAAGAAAATGAACATGTTTGAAAAGATATGATCGGCTTTAATAGTTGTAAATATAAGTACTAAGAAACTGAACATTTTTGAAAAGATATGACCGATTTTAGTTATAAATATTAGTATTAAGAAACTGAAGATGTTTGAAAAGATATGATCAGTTTTATTAGTTGTAAATATTAGTACTAAGAAACTGAACATGTTTGAAAAGATATAACCGGTTTTAGTTATAAAAATTAGTTTTAAGAAAATGAACATGTTTGAAAAGTTAGATCGGTTTTAATAGTTGTAAATATTAGTACTAAGAAACTGAACATATTTGAAAAGATATGATCGGTTTTAATAGTTGTAAATATTAGTACTAAGAAACTGAACATGTTTGAAAAGATATAACCGGTTTTAGTTATAAAAATTAGTTTTAAGAAACTGATCATGTTTGAAAAGATATGACCGATTTTAGTTATAAATATTAGTATTAAGAAACTGAAGATGTTTGAAAAGATATGATCGGTTTTATTAGTTGTAAATATTAGTACTAAGAAACTGAACATGTTTGAAAAGATATGACCGGTTTTAGTTATAAAAATTAGTTTTAAGAAAATGAACATGTTTGAAAAGTTAGATCGGTTTTAATAGTTGTAAATATTAGTACTAAGAAACTGAACATATTTGAAAAGATATGATCGGTTTTAATAGTTGTAAATATTAGTACTAAGAAACTGAACATGTTTGAAAAGATATAACCGGTTTTAGTTATAAAAATTAGTTTTAAGAAACTGATCATGTTTGAAAAGTTAGATCGGTTTTAATAGTTGTAAATATTAGTACTAAGAAACTGAACATATTTGAAAAGATATGATCGGTTTTAATAGTTGTAAATATTAGTACTAAGAAACTGAACATGTTTGAAAAGATATAACCGGTTTTAGTTATAAAAATTAGTTTTAAGAAACTGATCATGTTTGAAAAGATATGACCGATTTTAGTTATAAATATTAGTATTAAGAAACTGAAGATGTTTGAAAAGATATGATCGGTTTTATTAGTTGTAAATATTAGTACTAAGAAACTGAACATGTTTGAAAAGATATGACCGATTTTAGTTATAAATATTGGTATTAAGAAACTGGATATGTTTGAAAAGATATAATCTGTTTTAGTTGTAAATATTAGTACTAAGAAACTGAACATGATTGAAAAGATATGATCGGTTTTAGTTATAAATATTAGTACTAAGAAACTGAACATGTTTGAAAAGATGTGATCGGTATTTGTTGTAAATATTAGTATTAAGAAACTGAACATGTTTGAAAAGAAATGATCGGTTTAAGTCGTATCTAGTAGTACTAAGAAACTGAATATGTTTGAAAAGATATAATCGGTTTTAGTTGTAAATATTAGTACTAAGAAACTGAACATGTTTGAAAAGATATGATCGGTTTTTTGTTGTTACTATTAGTTTCAAGAAAATGAACATGTTTGAAAAGATATGATCGGTTTTAATAGTTGTAAATATTAGTACTAAGAAACTGAACATGTTTGAAAAGATATGACCGATTTTAGTTATAAATATTAGTATTAAGAAACTGAAGATGTTTGAAAAGATATGATCGGTTTTATTAGTTGTAAATATTAGTATTAAGAAACTGAACATGTTTGAAAAGATATAACCGGTTTTAGTTATAAAAAATTAGTTTTAAGATAATGAACATGTTTGAAAAGATTTGATCGGTTTTAATAGTTGTAAATATTAGTACTAAGAAACTGAACATGTTTGAAAAGATATAACCGGTTTTAGTTATAAATATTAGTGTTAAGAAACTGAATATGTTTGAAATGATATGATCGGTTTTTGTTCTAAATATTAGTTTTACGAAACTGAACATGTTTGAAAAGATATGATCGGTTTAAGTCGTAACTAGTAGTACTAAGAAACTGAACATGTTTGAAAAGACATGATCGGTTTTTGTTGTAAATATTAGTTTTACGAAACTGAACATGTTTGAAAAGATATGATCGGTTTAAGTCGTAACTAGTAGTACTAAGAAACTGAACATGTTTGAAAAGATATGATCGGTTTAAGTCGTAACTAGTAGTATTAAGAAACTGAATATGTTTGAAAAGATATAATCGGTTTTAGTTGTAAATATTAGTACTAAGAAACTGAACATGTTAAAAAAGATATGATCGGTTTTAATAGTTGTAAATATTAGTACTAAGAAACTGAACATGTTTGAAAAGATATGACCGATTTTAGTTATAAATATTAGTATTAAGAAACTGAACATGTTTGAAAAGATCTAATCGGTTTTAGTTGTAAATATAGTACAAAGAAACTGAACATGTTTGAAAAGATATGATCGGTTTTAGTTGTAAATGATGTTGTTAAAATAAACCTGGACATGTTCGAAATGATGAATTGGTTTAAGTTGTAAGTAACATAGTGAAAGATGCTTTATCGCCAACGAATGAAAATTGTTTTTAATATTAGTAAAACGGAAGGAGACACATAAGTACACTTTATTTTTCTTCGTTTACACAAGATACTTACTGTACAATATTACCATCATTGAAAAGTTTGAAATTCGTATCATTATTCGGAATGAAAGTATTTAAAATAATAAATTGTATCCTAAAAAAATCCATGGCACTATGCCCTATATGGGATGAGGTACTGTTTCCACAGATAACAAAAGCAAAGCAAATATTTTTTTTATGATTTTTGTTTATTAAAAAATATAAATATACACGGTTTAACTTTATTGTTTGTGCAAAGGATGACTATTGTTTAATATTTAACGGTAGAACATCTTTAATAGAAACGGAACATGTTTGGAAAGGTATGATTAGTTTAAGTAAGTTCCAAATAATATTATTAAGAAACCAGATATGTCTTAAAAGATATTATCAGTTTAAGATGTAAATGTAAATGCTATTATTAAGAAACCACACATATTTGAAAGATATGGTTGATTTTATTCGTACAATATATTTGCTGACTAATACGCTGGACATGTTTGAAAAGATATGATCGGTTTTAGTTACAAATATTTCTATTGAGTGAGAATAAATGATGGTTGTATGTCTATGAGTAATGTATAATAAAAAATAGTTGAAACAAAATTTAGTTTTTGTTTATTTCCTAGATGTATTTGGCATGATCTAGAGGGTTACAATATATGAGGTGACTTTACTTTACGGTCAAATTATATTGACAACGGACAAAACAATCGTCCCACTCCCTTGAGCAGGAACAGAAACAATTATAGACTACGGTGGTAATCGCAACGTCCAATTTATTCTGAGCAAATCCAGAACCGATATCAATCCTCACAAGGACGAACCCCCAACCGAAGGCCAAAAATGAGTCGGTGCCAAGGAAAACGTTACATAGAATGTAGTCAATTAGAAAGGAGAGAAACGATAGAGTGTTTCTATAGCAGAAAGTATGAAGATAGAAGTAGAAAGTAGAATCACATCTTTAAAGTGTATCAATATAATCTAACGTTGATTGTGTAGCTTCTTATCTGCATTTAAGAGCTTGGAATATCACCTGTTGTAAAGATAGTTCTACTTAACACTATACGGTTTTGAAAGGTTTAAAGAGTAGTAATTACTGTCGACTGAAAAGTTTTTCATTATATATTGGCGTAACTTATTTGATACTTTGAACAAAATAACTGAAGGACAACAAAGGTAATATCTAACAATTGTTTTATTAATATAATTAAACGTCCAACGTTTTATTACATTGGTGGACGAGCTGATACAGTGGTCACCATCATACATTTGGAATTGGATGGGTAATTATTTTATGAACAATATCTATATCTTTCAAGCAAAACGATACATAATGTTTTATAATAAGAACCGGATTTCTATTTATTTTAATCCGAGTTATTTCCCATTGTTTTACCTTGTCAGTTCTGATCAAAGAAGCGAAACAAAGGGACGTAACTCTGACAGACCTGAATGATCATAACCAAATATACTGGCTTTACTTATTTGGACAAGGTAGACATATACTATAGTTTTAAGGAATGTTTGATATTTTTTAAGCACAACCATGGATAAATAAATATGCAAATAAATAATTAATCACAGGTAAATATCGATAAACTATAATATCAATCCCGACAAATTTCTTTCTATCTATAAATGTTTGTATACACCGAATGACATATCTAATTAATTAATCATATAGCAGGTTACGACTATGGTATATTCTTAGATATGATCCACCGCTAACAAACGGTATTTGTTCCCTATCAAAAACAAGAGCAGACGTATTGATATTTTTTTCAGTTACAAAAGTTACTTACTTTACTCTAAAAGAAATCCCGTGGCACTATGTCTTGTATGGGATAAAGTACTGATTGCGCATGCACCAAAAGCAAAATAAATTGTTTTATATTATTGTTAGTGCTAATTAGACATCTACATATATGTACACGATTAAACACGAATTATTATTCAGATGATGATTATTGTTTATGCTCTGTCGGCGGTGGAGCATCTTTAAGCATTAATCTCAAATAAAGATATTCTTCATTCTTCATAGAATGACATTCTTCATAGACGCGAAGCGGCATAATTCTTTCAGTCTATGCAAAACTAACGACTCTAACATATCCAATTAAATTAATGAGATATTGAAAGATTAAAAAAAAACGTCGATAACAAACAACGTTTTTTAGTGGTCGGTTGTATGTGACGTCATTAAAACATGTATTATTTTTAAGTCTATCATTGGATATGCAAAGTCGTTTAAAGTCATTATGATTGAATTGAAGCAGCATTAGTGATGTAGTTTTCCTTTAAAGATTATTTAGAGAGCGACGCTTTAAAGCCATACAACCAACCACATATAACGACATTGGTAGTAACAATTGGAGTATCGAGGATGGCATTGTACTAGTTTTATGATCAAATCTTAAAGAATACTAGACACATCAGAGTATACAGAGTAAGGCTAAATGTATCACTGAAATATGATTCTCACATTGATATTAAATTCTACAACAAATTACAAATATTGTACAAATATCCATAGAAGATCGTTCTCCATTCCACATAATATTACCAATGATACCTAACAGACGATATGTAGTTTAACAATACGTTAGATATGGTTGTCACAAACGTGTGTCATATTCCTTATCTGCCAGTCCGTCAGACATTCCTTCTCCAAGGGGGACAACCCAAGTATCCACCCCAGGATAACTTCCCTTACTACTTCGACTGCCTCCTGTTAAAGATGCGCGGCTGCTGCTGCTTCCTTCTCCGCTGGTTTCTGTCATTGGCTCCTCACCACGGAGTATGTCCACGTCAGGGATAGGGTTGGTCATGTGACTCACGTGCCGGTTTTCTGTCTTCGTCAATAAGGAGCGCTCCAACTTAAAAAAAATGTATATACGTGTATTATTATACGTTATCAAGCATAAGACAATAGTCTATGAAGTCCATACGGATTTCAATTTAAGGGGAATGATCAAAGATGTTTGCAAGGTTTGGTACAGGTATATAGTACAAAACAATAAATTTGTTATTGAATTATGAGGCCTAAGATATCCATGAAAAATTACAGAGAATGCATACTTGTTTAGCATAACGTATTCCGGATGGGCAGTACCACATCCCTGTTCTCGCCTTATTCCGAAGATAAACAACAGCAACTACACCAGTAAACGTCACAAAGCTTGATAGAATGATCACTGCCAGGAACAGGCCGAAGTGTTGTGCGAAGATTGACGTCCGTCCGGTCACGTCATTGGGTCTTATTGTATCTGTAGATCCACTCTCAGGTACAGAAAACTCGGTCAGCGTTGCTCCATAGAATATAAGCTAAGAACAAAAACTTTTATTTCAGATTCTTCATTTTTTCTATGATTCCGACTTGGTTTTTCTCGTTTTTATATTAAAAAGCTACGAATATTGTTAAGAAGTTAAATTATGATACCACTGACGGGAGCTCAATTTAAATTTAAATTGAGATGATAAAAAAATTTGGATCTGTATACCTAGAGCATCACATGTGTTTTGTTAGACTTATCTTGTATCATGATAAAATAAACACAACTTACGTCTTGTCCCAAAGATAGCCTCACTTCCCTTCTCTGTAAGAGGTACTCGAGGTAACGACTCTGAACAAATCCACCTACACAAATATCAGAAATAGTAATGTCGTGATAATATAAGATCCTGAAAATCCGGTGGTCCTAGATATAGGGAGAAACGACTGTCATATTACAAGCATCTTCATTAGAGCGTTATATCAAATAAACTACTTTTTAAGTTAGAAGAAAATTATGGATACAGTAAGAACAAATGTGGAAGACAAATAATAATAAAGTCAAAGAGAAAAATACAATCTTACACGATCCGTCATGTGGACAGGGATGTCTCATCCCGAGCGAAAGATTGTGGCTAGTCAACCCAGGCTTTCGCTCGGGTTGAAATATCCCTGTCAAAATGACAGGCCCGATTATTTTAGTATTCTGCTTTTCGCATTATATTGGATAATCTCTATGCATTCTTGTAACAACGTACCTAATGGATGTTTGACCTCTAGCAAAAGAACAACGATGTTGCCCATTGATGATGTGTTCCGGATGTAAACATCTGATGACAGGAAGTGGGTGCTATTTCGATGAGAGTCGAGTGATTCTCTTATATCACGTCGAAAACGTCGTCTATAGAACCGAGTTAGCATTCTTGCAAACGCTGTTTTGACAGATGCCCGAAAATTTTGCTCACCCTGTAAAATCCAAACATATTTCCGTATAACGGTGTATTTTCACCAATGTCTAATTTTCGCTATTTTCGTCAGAACATAGCTTGGCGAAAATTGAACTGGCGAATATCAAATAAGTAGGAGTAAGTTCACATCAACTGATAATGGGTATTCCATCATAACTATTTTATAATACCGAACAAAATTAAAAGAAAAAAATCTCTGTTAAAAGAACTCATGAAGATATTTCGCAACAACAACGTTGCTAAATTTATTTGGCTACAAAAAAAATAAGCGTTGCCATTTTTGGTTGACGCTGCAGATGACGTCAACTTCTGGTCACTTGCGGAGCTTCCAAGGGGTTATTTTCCTGGGTTTATTTCCCTCGGGGGTTATATCCCTGGGGTTATTGCCTTCGGGGTTATTTCCCAGGAGTTATTTCCCTCGCCTTCCATTTCCGGGGAAACATCTAACTTATGCAATGTCATGTGATTAAGTTTAATCCAATCAGAACATTCTAAATGAAATGAGGTATAATAATATCAATTGTCTATCATATCATATGTCTCTACTACGATAAATAAAAAATATAAATCGCCCTTGAAACAAATTAGATTTACAGTATATTAGCTACTGTGTTCAGAGTTTAGAACAGTGAGTATCGTTTATCGCAAGAATGAAATAGCAGGACATAAGTAAATGGCACGTGTTAATGTTAAGCCTCGCCATCACCCAAATTTGAAGTTTTCAGATAATCTACGCCAGATAGCCAAACACCTAAAGGGGTTAATTTTCTTTCATCTGACAAAGAATTATATCGTTTTCCTTGTGCGCGTCGCGCATAAAGATGCATATGTTAATATATGATGTATCCACATTCATACATACATCCACACGCCGCAACGCAATGCACATAAATGAGGCTGTCCTTAAATGACACTAACTCTTCATAGGACGTTAATCTATATAACCGAACTAATCATGTTGTTTGTTCTTGTGACTGACTTCTTCAACATTAAATCGGTTTCAACAATGTGTCACTGTGTACTGCATGTATTTTATATATCATCACAGACAAACTATTTAAGCGTATACAGTGTATGTAGAATCATACCTGTTGATCTTCTATAGCCTCATAAAGGTTGAAGACAATCTGAATGCACTTGGTGCAGCTCTCGCCAGTGGTATCAGAAGAAGGAGGGCAATACATTATGAGTGGCTGATGGTAATAGCTCAGGACGCGTAGATTGTGGTAAACTATCGATAGACTGTGGTAAATCCGTTGATGTTGTCGTTTGGTTTAAAAGGGGTGTTTGCAGTCGAGTTGAATTGATCGTGAAGAATGATGCAGACGCAGATGAAGGTCTGATTTGCAGACTACTGAGAGACTGTTCTACTCTCAACGTTGGCAATGCAAGAAGGGACGATGACGTGGAAATCATATTGTGAATAGTAGCCATAGGTTGTCCAATATTTGATACAGATTGAAGAATAATCTGAGAAGACGATGACGTTGAGGCAACACTTTGTATGGGTTGCGATATTGTTGAACGGGATGGAATGTCTCTTTGACTTTCAAGATGCATGGAAGTAGTAACAGGTAAAGAATATGTGTTTGCCATATCCCCAGTAGCTACCAAAGAAGGCTCAAGACAGGTACTACAAGAGGTTGTATAATGTCTACTGGTTGATGCCAACACATTCCGAGGCGATTCAGGATTCTTTGGGTCAAGCCCTATATAAATGTTAGTATTTGAATTGTCATCGGCTTTATCAATAGACGCTGTTGGCAAAATATAAGCATCAGCAGATGTTCTAGTAATGTATTCGGCCATCCATTTTGTTGTCGTTGATACCGTTATATAGTCACTGACATAGTCCTTTGTGGCGAAAGGCATTTGACCGTCAGTCGGAAAGACGGGTGGTGTTTTTGACATTTGATCGCTGTTCAAAGACTCTGGAAAAGCAGTTGGCAGAGATGCGCTAACACTGGAATAATTTACCAACAAGACGGAACTATGAATTGGTGGTTTTCCAACCAATGAAGTGGTTGCATGTGTGTCTGTTGGCATCACAGTTCCTACCAACATCTCTCGTTTTGTATCTGTTTCCTTAGAAAGTGACCTACTGTCAGGCCCATCCTCATTATTTCCTCCTAGATGTGTTTGAGCAGCTGCTACAACTGGCTGACCGGATGTAAGACTGACAGGCGGTCTCGTTCTATCTCGTAACACCGAGAAGTAAAACGTGATCGGCGTTCGTGTTGCGTAAGTAGTTGTGGGTTGCGGCAAGGATGATGATTCTTCTGTGAATAATAGATATATTCTTTTATCAGTATAATTAGTATATAACAGTAAAGCTTAATATATGCATTTGGGAAAAAATTGCCAAGCTCACCAAAATAATATTTAATTCACACTCAGATTGATTGGCAGTTCCTATCTATCTCCAATTTTAATCACAGTTTTAACTCATCTTTGGTCATTCTCTTACGTACATTTCGTTATATCGGGATGACATCATTTCATTCGGGCTTTGAAAACGAATACATCATTAAAATTGATCGTGAAAAATGTAAATCTAACAAATAAAGAACAAACCGTTGACATATCGTCTTATGTTAATGATAAAATCGTAATTTATGTGGGTTTATCGTAAAGTGATAATCAAAAGTTCCAATGATAGCCCATGGACGTAGTTATATCATCAGATCTAAGCTTTCCAGAACATGGACAATTGCATATTGGAATAATAAATTGTCATTTACTAAAAACGATAGCATATCAGTTATAGAATATTATGGTTGGTGGTTCACAATTATTCACAATGTTCAAGAAACCTAGAGCCTACCTGAGCTGCAGAGGTGGCTAGAGGCGACACATACACCATTTGAACATCTGGTGTGGCTTTCAGGACAGGCCATGTCATCTGAAACGTGATCTTACACTTCAGTGAATATTCTTCCATAACCAGGACACTTGTATTTAAAACTGATGTTTTTAAAATCTACACACAAATAAATAAATCTGTACTGTAACACACGCTTACAACGAATTCACGGTTGTAACGTAGTACTCGTCAGCCCCCGCCAGAATTCCTGTAAGATGTTTATAGTATTTGTATAACGAACTATGCTTATAACGAGGTGATTGCATTCGTCACCAGAGGTTCGTTGCAACCGTGTTTTACTGTACATGATTTAGAGATATATTTAGTATTATTTACCTAAAGTTGACACATCCCTGATTTGTCTGAGGTCAGGAAGAACATCATTGTCTGTGCTGTCACCCGCAATCGGACGAAGAGGTATGTCGCTTTTCTCAGTGGCTAATTCCCCCGTTTTCACTGTGTAGGGAGATATATCGCTTTGTGGTCCTAAAAGACACATGGTTTGACTTAGATTGGTAATATAATTTCAATAGGTGAAGCTGTCTAGAACAGCATCCTATGTGTGCGATATACACTGGTTTCATTTTTGCTGGTTCTCTTTGTTCTAAGATGTTACAGTTATTTTAAAGTGCATTCTCACTGAAAATATACTGTTGATAATATTTAGCTAGATATCTCAACTGGTAATATTAAATAATGATTACAGTGGACTAATCAGGACATTCGCGTACCCAGTCCAAACTGTCCGGATTGCGAGGTTTCCTGTCAGCCAGATTTTGTTTACTAGTTACCTTAGTTGCAGTATAATCGTGTTTGTTCCTTGACATTTTTGTCCGGATTGTGAGGTTTCCTTACTTTCGACATCCGGATTACCGACTGTCCACTGTATTTAGTTACTAATTTCAGAAACATATATACATAGAGATTGGAAACTCCTTCTTTGTCTTTGTTGACAGGCAGCGGGACCTCCGGTTAATAGACATTTTCCCTTGGCTAACTACTTTCAAGTGTATTCTTTTAAACATGATATTTTTGCATCAACACAAAGTTTGAAACATTATATCATGGTTTGATGTAATCAGTTTTTTCCAATTGATGTTATTTATTATGTTTTTGAAAGCATGAAAATTGGCAATTTTACCTGGTTTTTCGAAAATCAGACATTCAAAACCGGAAGTGCATTTTGTTTTATTGATATATAAGTAATAACATTATTTTTTCTTTCCAAAATCGTCCTCAATCCATCTGAAAATTACTGAACTTTTATAACATTTCAAAGTTAATCTGCTGTATTTAACTATTTAAAAGTTTATCTAAAAATCCCTAAGCACATACAGAGGTACATCTGCCGATCGTAAAAATGGCGGAGTTGCCAATCTCTGTATATATATTTCAGCTTACCTCGCTTACCTTCCCCACAGTATCCCACGCTGCATCTGTCAGTTGGGCGGAGCCAATATACGAAGAAGTTACCACAGTTATGAACAAAAGCCGTTTCCTTGACGACACAGCACTGCCATATGTCTAATACCGGATGTGAGCCACAGACGAATCCGGACACCGTATGGCCTGGCTGGGGTAAATCTTCACCCCGGATATCCAACCACATAGCAACAAGGCATCCACACACGTGATTCTGTAAAATAATATCACCGCAAGGAATCAATTACGCAATTCTATAAAATCATCACTGCCATATGACCACCAATTTTTTTTTTAAATCTAATAAAATTATAATGACCACCATAAAATAATTGCGTTGCGTTTGTCATACATTCTTATATAGATTTAAAAAAATCAAATTCTGCTCATTTTCGGTGGTCATGTTTAGAAGATCTTGCCCAGAATCTATCATCTTTTTTTAGTCTTTAAAACTTATATGTGCTGTAATTTTTATACTGACAAATCAGGAAGAGCCTTTGACATGTTATTCTCCACCAAAATTAGAAAATAAATTGAAATATGATCTTTTAAATGCTGTTTACTTTTCAGGAAAACATTTCAACAAATGACAGATGGCAAGACTCTGGTGGCTTATGTCAAATCAAGGTGAGAGTTTTGTGTATTGTACAAGAGTTTTATGTATAATTGTATATGGAATCTTATTTACCGATATAAATCTTCATTGCAAACAATTCTTAGTCTGGTGTATTCTGTGTTTAGGTGTAAATGTAATATCTTGTAAATTTCAGTATTTGACTCTGGTAAAAAAAATGTTTCATAAAATCTGAAAAAAATTGAACTGAGCACTCTATATGTATGCTATGATGTAGATCCTGTAGTGACAATTTGTACAAGTTTGTATTTTGACACGACTGAACATTTTGTGTTAAAGGTCCTGGAGTGGCTGTTTGTACATAGACCTGTTTGACACAAGTGGAGCAGAAGACATCAATATTGGCAAGGTTCTCATTGCTCAGGGCCAAGCCCAAGTGCCACGGCCCCACTCAGAAACAACCCTGACAAGTCGGTCGGGCAGCGAGGGATCGCTGCTTCTTGTTCCTGGCTGAGAATCGTCAGATTTATTACACAAATACTCCAAACTGTCAAATACTGTGATTGTCCTTGTTCACAAGGATAAACAACAATCTCCTGTGTTTCTTATAGAAATCTTTGTTATATTGTTAAAACCATATAATTGTCATTTTACTGTAGGGTATGATGGAAACATGGAGCTTTATGCTTCTCAAATTTATTCATATATGCAAAACTGTTGGTTTTAAAAGTCAGGGCACCTCAGGTGAAATAAACTGACCTGCATGACTAGTTGAATAGATACTAGGATAATCTAGGAAGTTTTTTTTTATTAATGTTGGGTTCAAAGGATATGTATGGTATAGATTCTTTCCTGTGCAATCATACCTTAACTGAAGATTCTTACTAAAATCATCTCTAGTCTGTTACCCCTAATGGTGTGTGATTGGTGTTTTTAAATTGAGTGATCTGTATGCTTATACATGTAATATCTTTTCAAACTCTGGTAAATATCTATTGATGAGGAAATAAATACAGTTTGACAGATTGAATACACTTTTCAGTAATTGATTTGACAGATATTTGTAGGATTTGATGAAACTGTTAAAGCTTGAAATTCACAGGTGACACATTATATTCAGAATAGAGTAAAATCTGAGTAGATTTCAATGAAACTTGATATATTTCAAATAACAGAATAACTGATTAGATTTAAAAAGGAAACAATTTAAATCTAATTTGCAGAGATGTTTCCTTTTAATGCAGTTTGCTATTAAACGGTTTGAATGTCGCAAAAGAGTGAAAAGTTATGGATATGTTTAACGAAAACTTTATGTATATGAATCACAGCTTAAAAATTGGAGACTGAGCAGACTATTTTACAGAGTTCTTTCCCTTATTCTGTCATTCAATGAAACTTTATACTGAAATTCATAGCGAAGATGAGTTTTAAAGACAAATTCAGCTATTGGCAGAGTTATTTCCCTTATTCTGTCACCGTCGAACCCAATAACTTGAGTAAATGATAAGACTTTGTTGGAATATGGTATACAGCCATTGTACACAAAGCTTTGATATAATATAGGGTTTGCGAATGAGAATAATTTGTTAGTTATTTGTGAAAACAAAAATTAATGGTCCAAAATTCACATAAGATGAAATTAACGAAAAATTCACTTCTAAAATACATCATTCAATAAAACAAATAGCTGACATTGTCACATTCACGTTGTTCGCTAGTATAGCCAACTTCAGCTTGTGCATCCAGGAAAACCATGATCTCGTGAGGTTTTAGGAAGTAGAGCTATCTTAATACTAGCTAGTACAAAATTTGGCCTTTGTCAAACTAATCAAAAGTAAACTTCTTTTGACAAATTAAGACATTTACATTGACATGTGTATCATTCCAGAGGTTCTGTCAGCAAACAACCAATATTAAGTGTCTAATGTATATCGTGTGATATTTTGTTTAATGATTTTTAGCTCACCTGGTCCGAAGGACCAAGGTGAGCTTATGCCATACCGTGGCGTCCGGCGTCCGTCGTCCGTCGTCCGTCGTCCGTCCGTCCGTCCGTCCGTCCGTCAACAATCGACTTCTTCTCCATAACCGCTGCGTCGGGATTTCAACAAAAATTGGGCTTGGGTAGCATCCTTATGGGCTACTAACTGAAAATTGTACAAATGATGGGGCTGACCCCCCAGGGGCCTGAGGGGCGGGGCCAAAAGGGGTCAATTTGGCTATTTCCATATAAACGACTTCTTCTCTGAAACCAAGCATGGGATAGCACCCATAATGCAATGGTAGCATCCTTATAGGATGGGGGATTCAAATTGTACAAATGATGGGGCTGACCCCCCCGGGGGCCTGAGGGGCGGGGTCAAATGGGGCCATTTGGCTATTTTCCATATAAACGACTTCTTCTCTGAAACCAAGCATGGATACACCCATAATGCAATGGTAGCATCCTTATAGGGTGGGGATTCAAAATTGTACAAATGATGGGGCTGACCCCCCGGGGGCCTGAGGGGCGGGGTCAAATGGGGTCCATTTGGCTATTTCCATATAAACGACTTCTTCTCTGAAACCAAGCATGGGATAGCACCCATAATGCAATGGTAGCATCCTTATAGGGTGGGGATTCAAATTGTACAAATGATGGGCTGACCCCCCGCGGGGCCTGAGGGGCGGGGTCAAATGGGGTCAATTTGGCTATTTCCATATAAACGACTTCTTCTCTGAAACTAAGCATGAGATAGCACTCATAATGCAATGGTAGTATCGTTTATAGGCGTAGGGATTAAAAATTGTACAAATGATGTGGCTGACCCCCGGGGGCCTGAGGGGCGGGGTCAAAAGGGTTCAATTTGGCTATTTCCATATAAACGACTTCTTCTCTGAAACCAAGCATGGGATAGCACCCATAATGCAATGGTAGCATCCTTATAGGGTGCGGATTCAAAATTGTACAAATGATGGGGCAGACCCCCGGGGCCCTGAGGGCGGGGTCAAAATGGGGTCAATTTCGCTATTTCCATATAAACGACTTCTTCTCTGAAACTAAGCATGAGATAGCACTCATAATGCAATAGTAGTATCTTTATAGGTTGGGGATTCAAAATTGTACAAATGATGTGGCTGACCCCCCGGGGGCCTGAGGGGCGGGTCAAAAGGGTTCAATTTGGCTATTTCCATATAAAACGACTTCTTCTCTGAAACCAAGCATGGGATAGCACCCATAATGCAATGGTAGCATCCTTATAGGATGGGGATTCAAAATTGTTACAAATGATGGGGCTGACCCCCAGGGGGCTGAGGGGCGGGGTCAAAAGGGGCCAATTTGGCTATTTCCATATAAACGACTTCTTCTCTGAAACTAAGCACGTTATAGCACCCATAATACAATGGTAGTTATCCTTATAGTGTGGGAATTCAAAATTGCCGCAAATTGATAGGGCTGACCCCCCGGCGGGCCTGAGGGCGGGGGTCAAAAAGTGGTCAATTTCCATATAAATAACTTTTTCTCTGCAACTTAACATGGGATTACGCTCATAATGCAATGGTTACATCCTTATAGGGTTTGAATTCAAAATTTTGCAAATGATGGGGCTGACCCCCCGGGGGCCTGAAGGGTGGGGTCAAAAGGGGTCAATTTAGCTATTTCCATATAAACGACTTCTTCTCTGCAACTAAGAATGGAAGAGCACTTATAATGCAATGGTAGCATCCTTATAGGGTTGGGATTTGAAATTGTACAAATGATAGGGCTGACCCCCAGGGCCTTAGACGGCAATAGATGCGAGGTCAAAAGGTCAATTAGGCTACTATTTTCATATAAATTGCTTTGTCTCTGAACCTATGTATTGGATAGCATATTTGTATGGTATCAATAGCATCATTGTATGGTTGTGATTCAAAATTAAACTTTGGGAGTCAATTTTGCTTATT
>SAYR01061286.1:2606228-2694962 GCA_004382745.1 Argopecten irradians irradians | reverse complement strand
GTTTTATAATTGACATTTGAATAATAAAGTTTTTTGTTTAAATTGAGCACTTCAATATTTACAGTATTTTCACTTAACTCTAATAAATATCACACTTCTTACCAATGACAATCCCTGCGTGGGACGTCAGTTTTCGTTATGAGATAATAACATAGTCAACGACCAATGCTCGTTACCACCAAGAATAACTGCAAAAGACACAAACGAAAATGTGCTGTTGATGTTTATATAATTGACTATTAAAATCTCAGCATATAATATTGAATACTACAGGAAGTTTTTTTATACACTGCTGGAACTACAACATGGTCTCTCATATTAAACTGAAGCAGTTCAGGAGAAAACATATGACCGATTATTATGCAAATGCAGAAATATCCCTTTTTACTATATACAGGCGTGAGTTCAAAAGCAGACCAGTCAAGCCAACAGTATACCATTATTCGGATTCCTTTTGTGTGTATCAAGGGAGTCGCTGCAGCGGCCTGTGGAATATGCTTTACTTTTTTTTTCTCACTGAAAACAGCAAATTCTCAGTTCTCCTATATGACCAGTATAATAAGCCATTGAATATCAAGGGGTGGATTTATCACAATCACATGTCATTTATATAGAGTTTCCATCTAATATTTGTAGAACTAATAATTTTAGGGAAAATACAATTGTTAAATTCTGTAATTGAGCATGACTTACTTTGGACACCATTTGTTTCGGTATCAAGCAATACTAGGAGGAAAGTCCCCCTCCTGTTTTGATATCATCAACCGGATGAGATAGAGGCGGTAAACCAAGCCTTCTTCTGATTTAGCGAGTCACAGTATCTCCCCACTTCTGCTACTCCAATTCTCGCACAGGGTCATTCAAAACAGTATGATTCTTACAGATTTCTATGGATAAGACAATAAATTAGATTCCATTTTGATACACGTAATACATACTATATATATAACACATTACTTTTAAACAAAACAAAAAAGCTCATTTGAGGAGTTAACGAATCAAAGTTTAGGTAGACACTATGTCCATCTCCGAAAGTTATTGAGTTCTAAATAAACAGGGGCCCGTAGGAAGCGGAGGTAGCAGGGGGGCAACTGCCCCCCCGCTTCCCAGGACCGGGGGGGGGGCAAACATGTCTTTTTGCCCCCCCCCCCCCCCCCACCCCCCCCCCCCCCCCATTTTTCCGCCGAATCCTGGAATTTACTAAAAAATGCTATTTGAAGAAAAAAGGGTACCTCCTACACATTTTTTACAGTAACTTCATTACTAAGGAAATTTGGAATCTGCGCGGCGCATTTCCTAAAACGTTTCATGAGGCACATGAATTCAAACCTGGAAATAAGGGACAAATTCACATACACACACAACTAATGACTAAACTTCTGTCCAATCAAATGTGTATATCTATTGTTTTACCTATTAAAAATTGTCTTCCTTAAAAAGTCATCCAATTTGTTTTATTATCTTAATCGCCTCCGAGGAAAATTAAATTCCATTTTTTTATGTTTACCAACCATTTGTGGCCCGATCCGCGGTGTGAAAAGCCGAGTATATTCAGATCCGCAGTAGGGGTCTGCATCAATGTAATGCTATGAGCCCGACCACCAATATATCATTTCTTGAAATGCCAGCTAGCTGTAAAATCGAAAAACATTACCATTGTTCAAAAGAACCCCCGCTTTATTAATATTCATTAAACTTTATCGGAAAACTTCATCTAGCCATTTCACTAAATCTCAAACGTAATTTTATGTCTTCCCGGGGGAGACCCCCGGACCCCCCCCTTAACACTCAATATTTCTACGCCTTTGACGCTCGCAAATCATCCAAAATGCATTTCGGTAAAAATCATCTAGCCATTCTAAATCGTATATTTTTTTCCATGCGCGGCGGGGAGACGCCCCCGGAGCCCACCCCCCCTCACCACACAATTCTCATTTACAGCGAGGACTCCCCCCAAAACAACAAAATCTTCTCGTCGCTGTCGGGCCGATCGAAACAAAATCATCAAAATACATAAAACTCAATCCCGGCGGGTCACCCTTCAGACCACCTAATAAAACACCATCTCGCGCCTTCGCCCGCTCACAACGCTTAATTCGGCCAATTTTGCGATATTCGTTTAATTTCCTTTTAGCGACCCCCACTGTCTATAAATGTGTACAAGATTAAATTTAGTGATATATGAAAAAACTGTACATTAAAAGCATATATTTATATGGTTGGGAGTTGAATTAATCTCCCCCTGTAGGTGTGCGGGGGGGGGGGGGGTTACAAAAATCATTGTAGGACCTTGCCCGGGTACCCCCCCATTGAAGTATTCATCTTCCCTACGCCACTGGGATAAATATAGTATATAAATTTTTTACACTTGATATTATTTTGTTTTCTCGCTCAAATTACTTCCACCGTTACGATATATTGATATAGTAGTAATCATTGAATGTATGTTGATCTGTGTAGAATAATTTAAAACAAACAACTTCTAACAAAATGCTATCTAAAATGATTATAATTTTCTTGATAAAAAACAGATTCGTTACAAATAACTTTTATACTTTAAGCAGGAGAAAATGAAATTATTTTACTGTTGTAACATGTTCCTATCGCAGCATAATAAAGATATTAAATGTGATCTTCACCAGTGCCTGGTCATTTTTTTAATTCTGCATCAGTAGCAATCGGACGACTCTGAAAATGTCAACATAAATGCTCTATACCACTTAGGCTACAAGGCAGACCAAGTCGAAAATCGGAAATAAACAAAACAGGTGTAATTGAAAAAATAAATACCTACCTATTTTGCAAGCAAAAACGATGGAACCAGGTTTGTTAACTTACACTCATTATGATTTCTCCTAGACAAGACGGATTCTCACCATTATGCATCAACCAAGATGGAGAATATTACTTATAATATGAAACCCCGGGGCCTTAGACGGCAATAGATGCGAGGTCAAAAGGTCAATTAGGCTACTATTTTCATATAAATTACTTTGTCTCTGAACCTATGTATTGGATAGCATATTTGTATGGTATCAATAGCATCATTGTATGGTTGTGATTCAAAATTAAACTTTGGGAGTCAATTTTGCTTATTTTTCTAATTGTCTGAGTCTTGTGATAATTATTAACAAAAAACCAGGTGAGCGATACAGGCCCTCTGGGCCTCTTGTTAAAAAAATACTTCCGCTAAGTTCCCTCAAGTCCATCAAATGGTATATAACTACATAAAAATAACATATTATCTGGTGTTAAGCCACAAAAGAGATATTTAGTCTGACAGAAAATAGCTGCAGAGTTAGAGAAATAAATCTGAACTTATATTGAACCTTTTATATGACAAAGAGTTTGTTTAACATAATTCATAATGGGGGGAGTTTTGTCAGAAATTTTGTGTAAATTGTTTAACGCAAAATGTGCAACTAACAGAAAACACAATATAATGAACATTTTGTAGATACTAGAGGGATATTTCTCTGAACAATCGGTTTCTGTAGGTGGTCATTTGTTATTTTGTTGACCAATGTTTTGTAAGAGATTTATTTTATTGTTATTATTTTACTATTTTGTTAATAAAAGAATTGACAAGTAGTCATATTGAAAGCTTCTCAAGTTTTTATTATTGACTTAAAAAAGCAAATCAGAATAAACCAATCTGGACACATTAGTTCCCATCCTCGGTGTTCTATGGGTTACTATCACTGTCATTATATCCACCCTTGGACTAAGAGAGAGAAAAAATGACTTATCACAGGCCTAAAGAGACTTTCTTTATGGAACAGGGAGTGATGCCCAACTTCAAAGCCATCCAGTGTACCCTTATTCAATTATTTATTGTATGTCAAAGGACAAACTACCTGTCCCATCTGTTGTTGAACACACTTTTGCTATGCCAAACAAGTGTTATTTGCATAGTAATCCCTACACTATCAAGGATGGTTAATTTATGGATACTATACAAGCAATAAGCATGGTGGTTTTAAATTTATTTTAATGAGAGGCTTTCTTAGAGTTTTCAAAAAATTATTGGAAAAATGTAAGCCAAAAATCAGTTTAAACAAGAAATGAAATATTAAAGTAACAAACAAGAGGCCCATGAGCCTTAACGGTCATCTGAAAATCATCTCCACAAATTATAGCAAGAGGGAGGGGTTCAGAGTCATCATTCATACAAAATTTCTGGCAAAATTTGTTTAAAACTCGTCGAAAATGTTTTGACAAGAAGCGTTTTAAAGAATTACCAAAATTTCCCCTATTGGGCCCCGCCCCTGGGGGGTCAGAGTCACCATTTATACAAAATCTGTTCCCCTTCCCCTAAGGATGTTTCTGGCCAAATTTGGTTAAAATCCATTAAGAACTTTTTGACTAGTAGCGATTTAAAGGAAAAGTTTTTACGCACGACGACGGACGGTGCACGATGACAATAGGTCATCTTGACCCTTCATTGAGTCCAATACGGTATGTAGTAACATTTGAATTAATATCAAGAAATGACAAATTTATTAATCTAGTACTGTTTTAAACAATTACTATTTAAAAGAATTAGGGCAACATGGTATCGTTTTTTAATTAATTATCGCTGAATATTTGTACTGACAGATTGAATTCTAAATCCAATCTTTATTTGTACTGGTCTTTCGTGCTGTGGGTTTCTGATGAAGCTAAAGTCCATGATATAGTAACCCAAAGAAATTTGATCTCACTGAAAAGAAAACCTAAAACAGCGAATTTTAGCTACATTTTGTGTATGTAACTACTGTATATACAATCATTTGTTAAAATGTGTAAGAAAAATAGGACTAGATTGTCGGGGAAAGTGTGCCTTTTTCTGCTGGAAGATTCACAATCTCGGTTGAAAATCTTTGGTTTCTTTAGTTTTACGTCCTATTAACACAGGGTCATGAAAGAAAGTGCCAGATTTGATGAAGGAAAGCTGGACTACACGGAGAAAAACCACCGCCTGGAGATCAGTACCTGGTAACTGCAACTTGAAAACTGACGTGGGCATCGGAACAAGAATCTATACTGATGAGATTATTGAACAAACATCTCTCGTATACAAAAGGTAAATATTGGTATTTCCTGGTAAGGTCCTGTAAACTGTTAACTTTTAATGTTTACAACGATTGCAAAACTACTATGAGAGAACAAAATAAGGAATGCGATGTGTAAGAATACCAAATGCTAACGTTCTGATCAAGAAATTAAGAAAAATTAAATCACAATTCAAAAATTACCAGAAATATATATTTCCCTTGGCCACTGTATCACTTCTCATAGGAAAAACTCAACTCTTGTATCAATGAATTTACTTGTATTTATTGATAACTAGCGATAGGTATACGCCGACACAATTTACAAATATTCAAACTCAATCTCTCATCCACATCGTACTATAACCCTACATTAATCCCCACTATGATTAGATTGCCCCACTATGCAAATCATAAGCATTATGAAATACAAACCAATACAACCTGCTTAAATGTATATCTTCTTAAAAAATATATATTATATATATAAAATATACAATTGTTAATTCTCAATAACACGTGTGTCGCCTCTGGTCTACCCTCGCTGAGTGACGCACGTTGTACCTAACACCGTGAACTGCATGTGCAAATACCCTAGCGCCACCTATGAGAAAACTCGCAACATAAGGGGAAATAATTTCCGTCTAATTCGCTCCGCTCAAACCACGGAAATTTTATTAATAGATATTGGCAACACTGTCATTTTTACGATCGGCATATGTACCCCTTTACATATATTATGTTTCTAATTTTACGCACAAGTTGTGGAACAGAAATTTAACGAAAAAGGCTTCTTTGTAGGTAATTTACCTTTCATAGCTTGAGCAACGTATTTGAAATTTTGAATTTACAATATTGAAAAATCATTTGAATTCTGTAAAAAAAAAGACATAAGACAAAAACACACTAAAAAACACCAACCCTGAGATATCAAATTATTGTTAAGTCTTTAGTGTATTGGATCGCTTGTGGTATGTTTATACGATTAGTCATGATAGAATGCCCTATTATTGTTTAATGTTATGACTCGCCGTCGCGTATATGTGGAACAATTGTGTGGGGACCTACAAGTTTTTCATAATTCCAAAGACAATGAGAGACTCAATAGTTTTTAATTTAAGCTGACTGAAGGACTATGCATGGTTTGAACCGTTTTTGAACCCCACATGCGTCAAATATTCAACCCTGTTATTTAACCATCCTCAACATGCATGGATTCGAAGATGTGAAACTTTTTCATCAAGAAAACATTGAGCACATTCTTGAACAAACTTTATATTTCTCCTAAAGATGTATCTGAAGTATCTACATATTACCAGTAAAAATATTGGTTCAATATTGCGCTCTATTGTTACACAAAAGTTATAGAAAAGTAAAAAAAAAAAAAAAAAAAAAAAGTTAAAAAAAAAAAAGTAAGCATACCACCCCTCCTCCGCCCAATAACATACTTACTACGGCGCAACATTAGATAACTTAGATGATTAAGATTGAATCAAGATTGTACTAAATATCTACAAGTACAACAATAGAACATAATTAATCGTCTTGTGTATTAGATCTATTGTGTATTGTTTTAAACGATCTGACACGGTATAGACCACCAACTCTATTAAATGCTGTGTGTAGAGCTATTATTTGGAAGGCACACATTGTTCTTAAATCAAAATACTTGAGACCTGGCGGGACGCTAGCGCCATTGTGTGGAGTTTTACTAGACTGTATTTATTCCTTTAACCCGTGATGGCAGACTTATAGTTCTACATTTCCTTGATTTATCGATAGGATTTCATTTTATAAAATGTGAAACTGAACATTGATCTGGTTTGTATCGCCAATGGTAACAAGACAAAGTACCCGTATGTCACGTTTTACGTAGACTCTCAGACACCAGGAAGTTAAATATTTGTTTTGACAACCAAAATCACTGCGCAATTAAAGTCGGATCATTCTTTTCCATGGATTGTTCAGAAACTTTAGAGGTATGTATATTGTTTTTAAATCCACAATTATCACGTAAATATTATGCTAAAACATACTTCCGAAAAGACGACTGCTATTAAATTTGTGTTAATTGTATTCTCTGTTATAACCAATGCTTAGTATAAGGGTTGAAAATTAGAGTTGACAGTTTCTACAATTGAATATATAATTTGTCTTCTCCATAAAATTAGTATAAAACCTATGCTTCATTTGGTAAAGAGCTGATTTTACTTTAAAAAAAAAAACCTAACGAGATTTGTATCAAAGGTATCACGCACTTATATGTATGGAGAATTGACTTGCAGTTGAGGTTTTCCTAGAAAGTTTTAAAAATGGCGGGATATAATAGCAGTAAAATTGTAATAAAACATCGAGGTATAAGAGGGAAATACTCTTATTATATATGGATATGAAGGATAGGGATGTTCTACCATCAGGATCACACAATTTTGTAAAACTCTCGGCAAGCATGGTGTTTTACAACATTTTGTTGCCTTTGGGTAGAATATCCCTATCCTTCATACACATATGAAAGAGTCCTATGTTATTCTCTGTTTGGAGTTACCAATGTACAAAATGAAAATATGGTATAAAATCAAATTCACAATCATAAACAGGCTTAGAAAGAAAAGTTCAAAGCCTTGGATTTACGCGATTCTTATTACGTGATCAGAATCCAAAAGTTAAATCAAGATTACGTTGTAGCCGCTTGTATAAAGCTTTTGTTATCTCGACTAGTGTATGCAAAATTTTGACTGAAACAGCAAGGAAATCTAATTTCTTCTGTTTAAAACTTTAGATGTACACATATAATGTAGCCTTTTGTGTATTGGATCTTTTGTGTAGTATTCATGATGTAGCTGTCATGGTATAGCTGCAAACTGTTTGGAATGCTGTATATGCAGAGCTATAATATGGAACACACAATTGTTCTTAAATCTAATGACTTCTAATGCAAAGGTCTAGAGTTTTTGCAGACTTATTTTGTTTGATAATCATCTAACCAGCGTTGGCAGACTTTCAGTTACATTTCAGACTTACATTTCCTTTTTATCGGTAGGTTTTTATTCTATAAAATGTTGTGAAACTGAACTTTGGTCCCGTTTGTAATCTCCCGTGGTAACTTTAAAAGTACCCGTTTATATGACGCTTTACCTACCTACACCAGGAAGTTATGAAATGTTTGTTCTGACAACCAAATCACTGCACCATTACTGAGTCTGATAAAGTGTTTTCAAGGCACTTATAAGAAAATCTAATGGTATGTATACCGTTTTTAAATCCAAAGTTATTACCTTGAATATAAATTGTACATACTGTACTTTTAAAAGGACAACTGTTTTTAGAGTAATGTGGACACAGGACATTATATGGTGTCATTCAAAATGACATGGCTCTCTTTATGGATCAGTATTTGGTTTCACGGCTCAGTTGTCAGATTCAACACGTTACAATAGGATATATCGCCATCTCCATACAGTTACAACAAAAAGTGTTGATGTTTACAATTTGAAAGCGTTCGCTTGAACACGTCCCTTTTTGAAAGTAAAAAAAACAAGTTTGGGTCATTCTGTTTTATTCCAGTTCTGTCCGTTCGACTTAATATACATTTATATATTTGCATTAAAGAGGATGTAGTGAATTTAATATCATTTGTATTTCATACTTCTTATTTATTTATGTTTATAGTAAGGGTTCAGTCAGTGATGTAAGTTATATGTGTTGTACAGTACGGGTACAGTCAGGGATGTAAATTATGTATGGTGTATAGCAAGTGTACAGTCAGGGATGTAAGTTATATGTGTTGTATTGGGTGGGTAGAGTCAGGGATGTAAGTTATATATGTTGTATGTGACAGGTACAGTAAGGGATGTAAGTTATATGTGTTGTATAGAACGAATACAGTCAGGGATGTAACGAAGTTATATACGTTGTATGTGACGGGTACAGTCAGGGATGTAAGTTATACATGTTGTATGTGACGGATACAATCAGGGATGTAAGTTATAAACGTTGTGCAGCACGGGTACAATCAGGAATGCAAGTTATATACGATGTACAGCACGGGTACAGTCAGGGATGTAAGTTATATACGTTGTATAGCACGGATACAGTCAGGGATGTAAGTTATATACGTTGTACAGCAGGGGTACAGACAGGGATGAAAGTTATACACGTTGTGTAGCACGGATATAGTCAAGGATGTAAATTATATACGTTGTACAGCAGGGGTACAGACAGGGATGAAAGTTATACGTGTTGCATAGGACGGGTACAGTCAAGGATGTTAGAAACATATTTAATAGTACGGGTACAGTCAGGGATGTAAGTTATATATGTTGTATAGTACGGGTACAGACAGGGATGTAAGTTATATATGTTGTATAGTACGGGTACAGACAGGGATGTAAGTTATATGAGTTGTATAGCACGGATACAGTCAGTGATGTAAGTTATATACGTTGTGTAGCACGGATATAGTCAAGGATGTAAATTATATACATTGTACACCAGGGGTACAGACAGGGATGTAAGTTATATACGTTGTGTAGCACGGATATAGTCAAGGATGTAAATTATATACGTTGTACAGCAGGGGTACAGACAGGGATGAAAGTTATACGTGTTGCATAGGACGGGTACAGTCAAGGATGTTAGAAACATAATTATTTAATAGTACGGGTACAGTCAGGGATGTACGTTATATATGTTGTATAGTACGGGTACAGACAGGGATGTAAGTTATATACGTTGTATAACACGGGTACAGTCAGGGATGAAAATTATGTATGTTGTATAGCACGGGTACAGACAGGGATGTAATTGATATACGTTGTATAACACGGGTACAGTCAGGGATGTAAATTATGTATGTTGCATAGCACGGGTACAGGTGAGGATGTAAGTTATATATATGTTGTATGTGATGGGTATAGTCAGGGATGTAAGTTATATATGTTTGGTAGTACAGGTACAGTCAGGGATGTAAGTTATATATGTTGTATGTTACGGGTACAGTTAGGTATGTAAGTTATATAGGTAATATAGCACGGGTAGAGTCAGAGATGTAAGTTATATATACGTTGTGTGTTACGGGTACAATCAGAGATATAAGTTATACATGTTGTATGTTATGGAAACAGTCGGGGATGTAAGTTATAAACGTTGTGCAGCACGGGTACTGTCAGGAATTCAGGTTATATACGTTGTACAGCACGGGTACAGTCCGGGATGTAAGTTATATACGTTGTGCAGCACGGATACAGTCAAGGATGTAAGTTATATACGTTGTACAGCAGGGGTACAGACAGGGATGTAAGTTATATACGATGTACAGCACGGTTACAGTCAGGGATGTAAGTTATATATGTTGTATAGCGCGGGTACAGTAAGGAATTCAGGTTTTATACGTTGTACAGCACGGGAACAGTCAGGAATGCAAGTTATATACGTTGTATAGCACGGATACAGTCAGGGATGTACATGTAAGTTATATATGTTGTACAGCACGGGTACAGTCAGGAATGCAAGTTATATACGATGTACAGCACGGGAACAGTCAGGAATGCAAGTTATATACGTTGTATAGCACGGATACAGTCAAGGATGTAAGTTATATACGTTGTACAGCAGGGGTACAGACAGGGATGTAAGTTATACGTGTTGTATAGGACGGCTACAGTCAGGGATGTAATAAAACATATTTAATAGTACGGGTACAGTCAGGGATATAAGGTATATATGTTGTATAGTACGGGTACAGACAGGGATGTAAGTTATACATGTTGTATAACACGGGTACAGTCAGGGGTGTAAATTATGTATGTTGTATAGCACGGGTACAGGTGAGGATGTAAGTTATATATATGTTGCATTCGATGGGTACAGTCAGGAATGTAAGTTATATGTGTTTGATAGTACAGGTACAGTCAGGGATGTAAGTTATATATGTTGTATAGCACGGGTACAGACAGGGATGTAAGTTATATACGTTGTATAACACAGGTACAGTCAAGGATGTAAGTTATATACGTTGTTTAACACGGGTACAGACAGGGATGTAAGTTATATACGTTGTATAGCACGGATACAGTCAAGGATGTAAGTTATATACGTTGTACAGCAGGGGTACAGACAGGGATGTAAGTTATACGTGTCGCATAGGACGGCTACAGTCAGGGATGTAATAAAACATATTTAATAGTACGGGTACAGTCAGGGATATAAGGTATATATGTTGTATAGTACGGGTACAGACAGGGATGTAAGTTATATACGTTGTATAGCACGGATACAGTCAAGGATGTAAGTTATATACGTTGTACAGCAGGGGTACAGACAGGGATGTAAGTTATACGTGTCGCATAGGACGGCTACAGTCAGGGATGTAATAAAACATATTTAATAGTACGGGTACAGTCAGGGATATAAGGTATATATGTTGTATAGTACGGGTACAGACAGGGATGTAAGTTATATACGTTGTATAGCACGGATACAGTCAAGGATGTAAGTTATATACGTTGTACAGCAGGGGTACAGACAGGGATGTAAGTTATTCGTGTCGCATAGGACGGCTACAGTCAGGGATGTAATAAAACATATTTAATAGTACGGGTACAGTCAGGGATATAAGGTATATATGTTGTATAGCACGGGTACAGGTAAGGATGTAAGTTATATATATGTTGCATTCGATGGGTACAGTCAGGAATGTAAGTTATATGTGTTTGATAGTACAGGTACAGTCAGGGATGTAAGTTATATATGTTGTATAGCACGGGTACAGACAGGGATGTAAGTTATATACGTTGTATAACACGGGTACAGTCAGGGATGTAAGTTATATACGTCGTATAGCCCGGGTACAGTCAGGCATGTAAGTTATATACGTCGTATAGCCCGGGTACAGTCAGGTATGTAAGTTATATATGTTGTATAGCACGGGTACAGTCAGGGATGTAAGTTATATATGTTGTATAGCAAGGGTACAGTCAGGGATATTAGCTATATATAAGTTGTCTGTGACGGTTACAGTCAGGGATGTCAGCTGTATTATTAAATTTTATGTGACGGATACAGCCAGGATATTTTGGGTATATTTTATAACATGATTAAATATCCTATGTATGTAGTTATCATTCGACTGATACAGGCAATGATGAATATATATACTTACCAAGTTGTAGAGTCTAATCATTTTTTTCATCGTACATATTACATGTATGTCAGATTCGCGTGAAAGTAGACGAAAGGTTAACTGTTATGCGTTTCATAACATTCTACAATAGCTAACCCCCTTCTATAAGCGTTATTTTGAAACAGGATCGACGGAGCAGGCCTAATTAGAGACGGCTAATAAATCAAATTCATTTTGTGCGTTGTTATGCTGACGTTCGAACGGACCGAAAAATTTAAAGATAACAGACTATATATACATCCGGTACGATCAGAGCCTTCCGGTACGTGCGTGGACGGGTACGGTCAGGGATGTAGCTGACAGCCCCTGTTGAAAATCTCGCGCCTTTGTCGCTCGCAAAATCATCAAAATACATCGTAGAATTCATCTCAGTTTTAAATCGTAATATTTTTCCAAGGGATACCCCGGACCCCCAAACTCGCGCGTTTATTTGCATATTTATTAATTCTATGTTAGCGACGCCACTGCTTTTAGATGTGTTCAAGGATTAGAGCTGCTTATATGTAATGATATATGAAAAAAGTATATCAAGTGCCTACTGTGGTTGCGGGGCGCAGCGTGCACGATGGGGGGGGGGGGGGGGGGGGTGTTACGAAATATTGAGGACCTTTGCCCCCCTCCCATTACGTTTCATCTTCCTACGCCATTGATTACGACTGGATATTGGTACTTACAAAGTCAACATGGTTGTGTTCTATATCCAAGCTTTATATGCATCATAGGATTCATGACTGCTCTTTCCTGCAGTGGGTTTCTGATGACAGCATTGTGTAGTTAATTGCATTGGTTAATGCTCAAATCCATGGTACTTATGTACACATTTTGTATATATAACTATTTGTACAGAAACTCGTAAATAGATGCTACAAATATACTAGGCAGGTTCGCTTTGGTTTCACTTTTTTTTTAACTTACTTCAACCGACATACATCGTCTTTGTAATGTTTCATATATGTCCGTAATCGAAGATTTTGCATTCTTCACTCCCTCATTGATACATGGGATATCAGTAGATTCAAGCCTAAGAAAAAATATCTTCTTTTATAGAAAACAATTTTTAAATTTTTTTTGAACCCCACATGCGTCAAATTTTAAACCTTGTTATTTAACCATCCTCAACATGCATGAATTTCGAAGATGTGAAAACTTTTTCATTACGAAAGCATTGAGCACATTATTGAACAAACTCTATATTCCTCCTTAAGATGTATCTGAGGTATCTACATATTACCAGTAAAAAATATTTGTTCAATATTGCGCTCTATTGTTTGATAAAAATTATAAAAAAGTTAAGAAAAATAAATAAATAAATAAGCATACCACCCCTCACTCGCCGAAGATAAAAATGGGTAACATACATATGTACTTATTATGGCAACATTAGATAACTTAGACTATTACGATTGAATCTAGGTTGTACTTGATACCTACATATAGAACAATAGAACATAATTAATCGTCGTGTGTATTCGATCTATAGTGTATTGTTTTAAACGATCTGACACGGTATAGACCATCTACTCTATTGAATGTTGTATGTAGAGCTATTATTTGGAAGGCACACATTGTTCTTAAATCAAAATACTTGAGACCTGGCGGGACGCTAGCGCCGTTGTGTGGAGTTTTACTAGACTGTATTTATTCCTTTAACCCGTGATGGCAGACTTATAGTTCTACATTTCCTTGATTTATCGATAGGATTTCATTTTATAAAATGTGAAATTGAACATTGATCTTTTTTGTATCTACAATGGTAACAATTAAGACAAAGTACCCGTATGTAACGTTTTACGTAGACTCTCAGACACCAGGAAGTTATATATTTGTTTTGACAACCAAAATCACTGCGCAATTAAAGTCGGATCATTCTTTTCCATGGATTGTTCAGAAACTTTAGAGGTATGTATATTGTTTTTAAATCCACAATTATCACGTAAATATTATGCTAAAACATACTTCCGAAAAGACGACTGCTTTTAAATTTGTGTTTGGATTGTATTCTCTGTTATAACCAATGCTTAGTATTAGGGCTGAAAATTAGAGTTGACAGTTTCTACAATTGGAGATAATTTGTCTTCTCCATAAAATTAGTATAAAACCTATGCTTCATTTGGTAAAGCGCTGATTTTACTTTTAAAAAAAACCTAACGAGATTTGTATCAAAGGTATCACGCACTTATATGTATGGAGAATTGACTTGCAGTTGAGGTTTTCCTAGAAAGTATTAAAAATGGCGGGATATAATAGCAGTAAAATTGTAATAAAACATCGAGGTATAAGAGGGAAATACTCTTATTATATATGGATATGAAGGATAGGGATGTTCTACCATCAGGATCACACAATTTTGCAAAACTCTCGGCAAGCATGGTGTTTTACAACATTTTGTTGCCTTCGGGTAGAATATCCCTATCCTTCATACACATATGAAAGAGTCCTATGTTATTCTCTGTTTGGAGTACCAATATACAAAATGAAAATATGGTATAAAATCAAATTCACAATCATAAACAGGCTTAGAAAGACAAGTCCAAAGCCTTGGATTTACGCGATTCTTATTACGTTATCAGAATCCAAAAGTTAAATCAAGATTACGTTGAAGCCGCTTGTATAAAGCTTTTGTTATCTCGACAAGTGTATGCAAAATTTTGAATGAAACAGCGAGGGAAATCTAATTTATTCTGTTTAAAACTTTAGATGTACACATATAATTTAGCCTTTTGTGTATTGGATCTTTTGTGTAGTATTCATGATGTAGCTGTCATGGTATAGCTGCAAACTGTTTGGAATGCTGTATGTGCAGAGCTATAATATGGAACACACAATTGTTCTTAAATCTAATGACTTCTAATGCAAAGGTCTAGAGTTTTTGCAGACTTAATTTGTTTGATAATCATCTAACCAGCGTTGGCAGACTTTCAGTTACATTTCAGACTTACATTTCCTTTTTATCGGTAGGTTTTTATTCTATAAAATGTGAAACTGAACTTTGGTCCCGTTTGTAATCTCCCATGGTAACTTTAGAAGTACCCGTATATATGACGCTTTACCTACCTACACCAGGAAGTTATGAAATGTTTGTTCTGACAAACAAATCACTGCACCATTACTGAGTCTGATAAAGTGTTTTCAAGGAACTTATAAGAAAATTTAAAGGTATGTATACCGTTTTTAATCCAAAGTTATTACCTTTAGTATAAATTGTACATACTGTACTTTTAAAAAGACAACTGTTTTTAGAGTAATGTGGACACAGGACATTATATGGTGTCATTCAAAATGACATGGCTCTCTTTATGGATCAGTATTTGGTTTCACGGCTCAGTTGTCAGGTTCAACACGTTACAATACGATATATCGCCATCTCCATAAAGTTACAACAAAAAGTGCTGTTGTTTACAATTGGAAAGCGTTCGCTTGAACACGTCCCTTTTCAAAGTACAAAAAAGTTTGGGTCATTCTGTTTTATTCCAATTCTGTCCGTTCGACTTAGTATACATTTATATAATTGCATTAAAGAAGATGTAGTGAATTTAATATCATTTGTATTTCATACTTCTGTTATTTACTTTAAAGTTATATGTGACATAACTGAGCAAAAAATTCAGCATGTTAATTATTCTTCATTAATCTATTGAAAACCATTAGGTTTGATAGATTAAACCGTGAAAATCATTCAAACGGCTTCAGTGCCTTATAACCGTTAGTTACAAAACTGATATTATGTACTGTAAAATTGTCGCTTTTTATGCCTTATGTATGTTTAGATGGAAACTTCCCTGCATAAATCACTTTGTAATTACTAATAACACTGTAAAAATGTGAAATGAAATTGTAGACCACTATTTGGCTACATGGTGTGACCGTAGGATCTCATTTCGCTTCACTATAGACATACATACGATGACTTTTGGCAGTACTGCTAAAATCATTTTCTGCACTTATTTGTAATGTAAAATTAAAACCAATGCATTGAAAGTACTGTAATTTTCTAAATGTTAGTAACTTTTGGTGATGAATAACATA
This sequence comes from Argopecten irradians irradians, assembly GCA_004382745.1. Taxonomy (NCBI): domain Eukaryota; kingdom Metazoa; phylum Mollusca; class Bivalvia; order Pectinida; family Pectinidae; genus Argopecten; species Argopecten irradians. Next base: position 2,678,723 of record SAYR01061286.1, on the reverse strand, counting down.
TTAAAAGCTTATCTTGATTCGCGACCCACAGTCGACAGAGGATAAATGATACTCATCATTTGAACAAAAAAAATGATGTTTAATTGTAAATGTATGCTCAATTGACACAACTAATAATATAAAATAATTTATTCTGCTTTTTGTACACGTAGAATCAGTATTTCTTCCATATACGACATAGTGCGATGTCATTCTTTCGGGAGGCAATTGTTGTAAATATCTTAAATATTCTAAACTTGAAGTAAAATTAGAAGCTCAAACATTTCAATGGTGGTAATTGTGTAAAGTAACCTTTGTAAATGAAGGAAAATACTAAATCATCTCCTCTTGATTTTGATAGGGAAAATACCATTTGTCAGCGGTGAAGCACTTTCAATTTATAGAAATGTTAAAATACGAATCAATACGCAAGTCTCATACATTGAGGAAATGTTGTCACGTAGTAATGTATAATTCTGCGTGTCTTTTTGTATTTCACCATGCTCACATCTTTTTGACATCCTTAAGTAGTGTGATTAGATTTTAATGTACTGGTATTGTTTAATTGAACGATAAATCATATTCGTTTTCAGAAACATAATGTATTGTCATATACACCAACGCCTTAGAATTCATTTAAACACACACTAGAATTTCTGTTCTACTCTGACACTTTTTTTCATTTTAAACATTTTTTCGCACCTTTTTTTTCTATAGAATGCAACAGTATATGACTCGTTTATTTCTAGATATGAAAGTATGGATATTCTACCCGAGGGTCACAAAATGTTGTTAAACCATAGGCTTGTCGAGGGTTTTACAGCACTTTGTGACCCAGAGGGTAGAATAAAAGAGTATTTTCTCTCATACAATTGCAATTTTACCACTATGATTATCCGCCATTTTGAATTTAGTTAAAATACCGCAACTGCAAGTCGATTCTCCGATCCGCCCTGACGTCGCAAGACTGAATTGCATGGCTAGCCATGTAATACAGCCTCAGACGACATGAGTGTATTGCATTAGACCAGAGAGTATTATACTCATAGGTAAGAGAGAGAATAGTTTTCTAATTGAAATAAACGTATTTTCACTTTTTTTGCCTTCGTTATAATTCAAAAAACAATTTTCTCCGATTTAAGTAAACTTTTCTTCTGGTTTTCATTTTTATAATGTTAATCAATAATAGCAGTGAAAAGAACTTGTGTGTGGGAGCTTAATTATTTTCCACTTGAAATGATTTGTTTTCTCTCCTATAGCTATATTTTACCATCATACCAGCCAAAATCACCTGCTATTGAAATTATCTTTTCTTTTCCTTATTTAATGTTGGTCAAATTCAAGAAATGAAAAAGTAATGTTTAGTCTTTTGACTGAAAATAAGTAACACTATCATGAAAATAAAAAACAAAAATCAAATGTGATTAAACAAGACGTTAAGTGTAGGGTTTTCGAGAGATACTTAATTGTAGCAACCAACTGCTATCACAAATCCAGCTCAGATTCATGTCAAGTTGTAGTGTAAAATGAGAATCCAAAGAAGAAAACATTCGATGAAATTTTGTCTCTATGTCTACAGATGAGAAATATATTATATTATTCTTTGTATCATTTTTTACGATAAGCTTATTGTATAGCGGTTGTCATCGCACAGGTGATTATAAAACATGAGGAATTAGCAATTTGGATGGCGTAAAAGTTCATCAAAATCATTTATTTTCAACATTTTTACCACCAAAAACATTATTGTTCACATGAAATTATAAAGATCAAATAATAGCTGATAAAATATACGCGGTATCCGGTTAAAACGAACTGCTACTAAATGGTATTTCTCTCTAACCCACTCATTAAAATATCAGGCCAGAGTTTGACCTCAGGTTACAAATTACAATCTGCCTTTTTATGTCTGTAAATTTGGAGTGTATTGTTTAAATCAATTGACGTCATTAAGACTGTCTTATCTTATAAATTATCGATACCGCATACAAGGCTTATGTGTACACATACATATAACACAACAGTAATTTGACGGCAACTTATTTTATTACAAAGAATAACAGCTCGCATGAATAAGATTAATTGTAAAAAGTTTGAAGATAAAGTCATAGGAGGTATTAGACAAAGAAACTTAGCACTACCTGTCCTAGTTTTTAAATGTGTCCGAATTCATCAGGCCATAACGTGGTCAATACTTCGCCAATTTCATCCATCATAAACTCGTTGAAAGATTAGATATGTCTTTTTAGAAGTATGCCTCAACGACAAATAAAACCCGTGTATTAAAAATAGCTTTAAAAATAAAATATTTTATCCTTATATCTCAGTCTTCTATGAGAATCTAGTGTTGAAAGAAAATAATACTTTTCTTTTTTTCTACGTGAACGTAAGATAGCAGCTGTAAAAGAAAGCTGCTATTACTTGACTCATTAATCTAATTAGCAATAAGATTACCCTTGGGTATTTGAAATGACCAAAATGTTGTAACTGAAGACAAATGACCACACTAAAATGGGACATTTCTAACGGTATTTCTTTAGTTGAGCCTCGGATGTCGAATTATAGCTTTACCTTTGTGTGTGTACATTTGAAATGCAGATGTTCTGATATCACTTCGACCGTTCTATCTGATATTGAGTGCACATCTTTTATGTATAATACAACTATATGTAATGGTAAGACAAATAATTATTTTGTGACAAAGAATAATTGCTTGTGTGCATGCATTTATTGGCATCCATAGAAATGGTGTTGTCTGAAAACTTATTTGTTTTATTATAATAATATTAATTAATATGGAAGTTGATTATACAAATGTTATATAGAATACTTTGAGGTTGCATTACATTGGCAATTTGTAATATATTTATATTCCGAAAAACATTCAAAACTTAATTACTGATATCACAATATTTACCAGAACTAAGTATAGTGTTATATATATATCTTGATCGGTAAGTTTGCTTAAAACGTTGTAATGTTCAGTGAATCAAAAGATCATTCAGAGATGTGATTTATCTAAAATGACACCGGTGTTCCTTAATGCTTAATGGGTGGATTCAGTATTTTTATGAGGGAATGTAACGGCATAGATGCTTAGAATAAGGATATTATACACATTATAATATTATCTACGTTGTGTTTTGGTGAATTTAAGACTGGTAGAGATCGGGTGCAATTGCTAAACGGAAGACTTGCTTCCACTTAGTTTTATGTTTATTTTCTTACAAAGAGTGACATACATTGCGATATTTATATATATATTTATATATCTTTTGATTTTGCAGATGATAACAATGATTTGGAGCTGATGTAATACACAATCCTACTTCACTTGCTGTCACTACATGTATCAGAGACCTTGACATGTAACGGCTGCTAAAGAAGTTACTTCAGTGACGAACCTGTTTATTTCACGATGACAATTTGTTCGACAGTTACTGATCCTTAAAAAAGCTACTAATGTGATCATATTTTATGTGAAATATGGAACAGAAAACATCATACAATTACACTGGTTCGTCTCTAGATCCTGGAGGGGGATTCACCGGATCACCTGTAGATGCTCCGACAAGTGACTACAGGGAAATACCAACCGATGTCAATGGCCTACCTGTAGATAAGTAACACAATGGAACCATCTACTAGTATCAGTGATTTACCTGTAGATACTCGGACAAGTAACACAACGGATATATCCACCAATATTAGTGATCCATCTGTGGATAATCGGACAGGTAACACTATCGAAACATCTACCAATATTAGTGATTTACCTGTATATACTCGGACAGGTAACACCATGGAAACATCTGCCAGTATCAGTGATTTACCTGTAGATACTCGGACAAGTATCAATGATTTACCTGTAGATACTCGGACAGGTAACACCATGGAAACATCTGCCAGTATTAGTGATTTACCTGTTGATACGCAGACAAGTATCAGTGATTTACCTGTAGATACTCAGACAGTGAACACCATGGAAACATCTACTAGGATCATTGATTTACCTGTTGATACTCGGACAGGTAACACCATGGAAACATCTGCCAGTATCAGTGATTTACCTGTAGATACTCGGACAGGTAACACCATTGAAACATCTGCCAGTATCAGTGATTTACCTGTTGATACGCAGACAAGTATCAGTGATTTACCTATAGATACTCAGACAGTGAACACTATGGAAACATCTACTAGTATCAGTGATTTACTTGTAGATACTCAAACAGGTAACATCATCGAAACATCTACTAGGATCAGTGATTTACCTGTAGATACTCGGACAGGTAACACCATGGAAACATCTACTAGGATCAGTGATTTACCTGTCGATACTCAGACAAGTAGTAGTGATTTACTTATAGATACTCGGACAGGAAAGACCATGGACACGGGTACATCAGAAAATGCGGAATTCGCGATCGCAAGATCAAGTCATGGTAATATTTACTTTTTATACAAAATTTGGTGTGTGATTGACATTTCAGAAATGTTATTACCTTTAGTTTACATCATAGATTTGTTAAGCAGCAAGTTGAAATATATGTTTCGTTTTCGCTTAGGGCATGGACGATTAATGAGAGAATTTGGTGAAAGAAAAGCAGACGACTGCATAAGTGTCTATTTTTTTTTACAATTGTGGAAGAAGGAACAACCAATTTTATTAAATAGCAATGACACATTTACTTTTTTTACTTAGTGCAATAGTAGAGGTTTTACCTATAGCACCTAGTGTTATAATCTGTTAGTTACAGTATAAGTAATTTTACCTATAGTACCTAGTGTGTTAAAAGCTGTCTAATAGTAATAGTGAATTGGTGATATTAAAAATATAAAACAATTTATTTGTGAACTCATTACACTATTAATTCGACTTTGAAAGAAAAATTAAAAAAAAATTCTTATCGTACTTTAAATATCAACCATTCAATGTAGCCTGAACAATGTTCTTCGAAGATTTCCATTGTTAAGAATTTTCCTTTTATTTCCCAGGAACAATATTTTTGACAAAAAAAAACAAAAAAACAGAAAAAACCATTTAATACCCCAGACAAGTTATACATCTGAAGGCTTCCAAGGTTTGGGCCTTGGGGTCAGCCTCCACAAATGTAAACAAATATGTCCCCACACGGGAGGACTCTCATTCATCACACCACTTACATACATGTATTATAATGCCTCATCACATTTATCACATAAACAAAGACATTTATAAAAAAAAACATCGCTTTCACTGTCATATAAATCAGTGATACTAGATTTAATAATAATAATAAATATGATACCTGTTTTATTTCGGAAAGAAATTATAAGTAATTTTCATTTCCGACCGACCGACCGACCTTACATCTGTCTCTAACACGTGTGTGGTACATGAAACATAAAAACAAATAGGAACATGAACAACGAGAAAAAAAAGAAAAGAAACAAAGCACAAAACATTGAAGATACTTGTGTAGCCCTGGTCTCTTCTAATATAAATATATGTATATACATATATATTTAAATGTATAATATACAAATATTTCATGGGTTACTGTGCTCTAGTTCATAATATTTATCCCGAGGTGATGGTAATCAACAAATGTTATATTGCACGAGGCCAAAGTGAACTAGAGCACAGTAACCATGGAATATTTGTTTTATTACATAATCACCAGTTTTTCAGTTGAAATATTTTTTGTATGAAACGAATACGACAATCGCTTAACAAAATCACCAACACCGTACCGTACGGAAAAAAACCTTAATATCCTATTGAAGATTGAGGTATAGCCCACGTACGTCACGTTGTAACTCCGGTTTGGATGTCTTATTGTCTGTTTTCACATTATTAGACCTGCTTGCAGCCTTTTGATGTAATACATTCATCGTGTCCGTCCTTTACTCGGTACAGTAAACGTCTACATGACGTGCTTGATTCGCGATCTATAAATCCAGCGCGAAATTGAGCGTGAACCTTTGTGACGTCATAATAACGTAACTCACTGTTACTCGCAATTCCTCGGAAGTTTTCTTCAAAACTAAACAACAACATCGAGGTGTTCCTAAAGCCGTGCAATATAACATCTCGAACCGTGCAATATAACGTTTCCATGGAAGCGTGCAATATAACTTCGAACCGTGCAATATAACAAGGTTTTATTGAACGGTCGGTGTAAAAGTTGAAAATATTATATTTCTTCATATATAGATTGGTGTAAACAAATTATGTAATAATACTATTTATTACATGTATTGCCATAATTTTTTCCAGGGGGAATTCTTAGAAGGTGAAACTTACCTGAAGTGTCATTATTACTTAAAATACCTCATATGAAGATTCGTAGATATATCCTAGTGTCATTCAGTCCAGGTTTTATGTAGATAACAGCTCTGACATTATATTTCCATAAGCCATATATTAAACTACCTTATAGAAAATTACCGTTATTATACTTTAAAACCTATAAATTTAACTATACATAAAATGTTTTATTACACTAGCTATAATATATAGCTATAAAAACTATACATGGACTGACTCGTATAGGTTTAGAGTACATATACTATAAATTATACATTTAAACTGTAAAAAATGTGTGACTAGTACACGAACTTACTCAAATGTATACGTACATATTGTAAATATGTTTACTGTATTTTGATTTATAAATTAATATTATGTGACCAGACTTCCCACGTCTTTCCAGGAACAATATTGCTGCAATGGTTTATGCCAGGAATTGAAAACTGTTTTAAAGATTTAATATTCAAAATATTCAAATGTCCTGCCCCATAATTTCTTTTTTTTCTTGAGACACAGACGATTTGTTTAACATTTAGAATACTTTTTAGTCAACGATACTGCTGACTGGAAATGAATAAATCCGTCGATTTCTACAGCAGGGGAAGTAGTTCAAATAGTTTCCTTTATTTCGTCGTTAGCCCTGCCCCTTAAGTTGAAATAACGTCCAAAACATGCCATTCGTTAAGAGAAGAGTTTAAAATCGCTCATGCATGCCTATTATGCCCAGTCCTTCACATTCCTTGAGATCCAGGTTCTTGGTTAAAACTAATACCCTATAGCTAAAGTATGCTACAGGTCAAATACGGACAGACAGAAGCCTTTACGCCTACAGTAAACTTTTTTTTCTCTAGAACTTGCATAATTTAATCTGTTAGTTAACGGCGTTTCATACAAAATGTATATTTTTCTCTTCACGTACACGTAAATGTAATCACATGTATGAAACGAATTTACAATTACAGATAATACGATGGGATTTTCTGGTCAAGTTATCCAGTTGCAGAAACAAGCAAACCTGAAACTGAAACTGACAGGAAACAGTCCTTGCTTATTGGGCGACAATCCTACTGTTATATACAATATTCGTAAGTTTTACAATCAGGTTTTCTTTTACATGAGTGATCACACATTTCTGTAATTTTCTCAAATCAAAATTTGGAGTCATTATTAACATGATATTTACCAAAATACAAATATGTCCTCTCGCTTGAGTGTATATTATCTTTTCCCTCAGCCTTAGCGAAATCATATTAGAACGTTTATTTTTTACACGGGAGAGGAAGAGGCAAATTATGTAACCCATTACTTCGCTTAAATTAGCGTTACGTTATAAATTTATGACGGATTGCTATTTCGCACGTGATTACGAAGTATTTATCCATAGAGGAGTAGAAGATAATTCATTAAAACGTGGATCTGTTCAGTGCACATATGATACAATAACCACGTCCGTGGGGACCTTGTCATCAAGGGGAGCTCCAGTTGTAGGGATAAGTCAATTATGTTCATCCGCAATCCACATACCAGTGACATCTCTGGTCTACCCTTAGCAATCGAAAACATTTATGAGTTATCTAAAGATTGGAATGCCCCTTTTTCGTTATTATTTTAACATGATCATACACAAGATAACTTATGTTAAGTAATTCTAAATAAAAAACAAACAGATGTTAGTAAAACAGACGATTATATGATATTCGTTTTACATACCTTTGACCGATTTAAAGATTATTTCAGGTTGGCTTTTATACTGTCTGCTCTCAATCGTTCTTTCTTCATGTTGCCCATTACTTTCGTTTCTCACAAACCTGATGGTAAAATAGGTTTCATAAGCTGACTGTCAAAATATTTATCATAGATCACAGTACAACAAGTACTGTAACATTAAGACGCTGTATAAAAGATTGGGAATTAAACTGTTTTTAATGTTCAAGGAAAACAGGAAAATAGGAAAAGCAAAGAAGAGGTCATTCTTTCATTTGACCGATATCGATCATCCAATAGCGAGAGGCGTCAAAATATCTTGTCGTACAATTACAGATATCAATGAATCTTCGCAGTCACAGAAAACAACGACGAGAGAACTTCAAATTGAACATAGCGTTGGTAGGTATTCAATATCTGCTTACAAGACTAGTTCTTGTTGTATAATGAAATATTCGAAAGCATGATTGGTGGTTAAATAAAATATCACACACCTAGATCCATACAAAGATCTCAGTAATTATTTGTCTGATAAAAAAAACGTCGGCTGGTACAAACAGGCTGCAGGTGTCTGGTGAGTAAAACATATGCATTCGTGTATATAGTATATTTTTTGCAGCCTACTTTGAAAATACAACGCTCTTTGATTTTGTTCGATTAATATTGTGCAGGATTAACAACGCACTTTAATAAATATTTCACTTCATTATGCGTTAAAAAGATATATTTTAATGCACATTGGAAAAAGATCGTTAAAGAGCGAACAATTCTTATTCCATTTGATACTATGATTTCAACCTAAGATTTTACTTTATTGCTATTATCCCAGGATGGTAGCTATTAGAATCGATCGCTTTGCCTGTCATGTTGTTGGGATTTCACATGGTTATAAATAGTCTGTTTACTTTGGCTGGTCAAAACGATTTAGGTGTGTTGATTGGTTATTTGTTGTTGAAAATTTCGTGCGTGTAAGGGGTACAAGTGGGGAAATTATTGCAAACAAATTATCATTAGATAAACCCAGAGAAGTCCGAATGGGTTTTTTTCTGGTTGTCGGACATCATTATAAGAAATCACACAAGGCGGCGATACACGTACTGAATAGAAACTTTTTCAGGAGCGCGTGGAGGATTTTTATATAGCCTAACTAGTACTGTTAGCTAGATGATTATGACCTACTTGTAAAAACTGTCCGTTGCATGGGAAATGCTGAAACAAAGTTAAGCTTTACTTAGGGGATATTTGTGGAACTGTATGCGCTAAAGTAAAGCACAGTTTTAAACGAAATGTTATGCTTGTTTCAATGCGTATTACGTATTTCACCAATTTGTCCAGGTACATGTACATCGTACATATATATCAGTACAGTGTATATTAGACGGAAAACTTGTTAGCATTAGGAAAAGGCCCACTACACCTTCTGAACAACTTTATTAAGATAGACAAGACGTTAAGTTTCATAACGTAGATCGTATTATGTTTCCCAACGTCGTGTTAGTTGCGCCAGACGGCAAAACTTCAACTTCGTTAGTGTTGTAACTTCATCTTTGGCCATCATTATCAATTTTATTATGTTCTAATTGTTTTAAAGAGACTTTTATTTTTTGTTTCGGAAAGGCAGCCTAGTGGCCCTTTCACGAATATCATGAAGTTGATTATCTTTTACATTGAATGCGAAAGCATTTAAATTATCATTCTTCAAAAATGAATTGTCATCAGAACTATGGCAGCTAACTGTAAACAGAACAATTCGTCAAGCTTCCTATTATTGCTTCCTAATAAATAATGCTGTATGGTAGACTTTTTAGCTTTTTGGGAAGCTAATACTTGTTTTTCATATTAGATTCGTATGAAATTTACATGTACAGTGATTTTCTATCAAGCTACATTGCAACTATCATATATAGTTTGATTGACTTCAGATAAACCACTGTTGGAAGCTATTGAAGACGAGCGCGCCTTTCAAACACATAAAACAAGTGGTCAGCTAGACTCAAAAGATCATACGATAATTTATCAACGTGATGGGAAAGGTGATTTACCAGCAAGTGGTCAGTGCGACAGTAGGACATATGACATGCCAAAAAGGCCTGGTGAGTAAAGCTCAAACATGTTGACATATTATTGGTAAAAGGTGTTTGACCAATGACAGTGTGTATACTGCTCGTCGCTAAAATAAACTAGCAATTCTAATCTCATCTTACAAGTTCGTAAGTCACCATGTTAAAGTTGTATGGTCTATAACTTTCGCTTTTTTTGTCATAGTTAAAACTGTTGGAGTGTAATACAAATTGTTCTTCGTCTATCGTCTGAGTTTTAAACTTTCTAATTTTAACACTTTTTAGCTCACCTGGCCCGAAGGGCCGGTGAGCTTATGTCATGGCGCGGCGTCCGTCGTCCGTCGTCCGTCGTCCGTCCTTCCGTCCGTCCGTCCGTCAACATTTCCTTTAAATCGCTACTGGTCATAGAGTTCTGCATGGATTGTAACCAAATTTGGCCACAAAGATCCTTGGGGGAAGGGGAACAGAACTTGTAAAAATTTTAGCTCTGACCCCCTGGGGGCAGGAGGGGCGGGGCACAATAGTGGAAATAGAGGTAAATCCTATAAATCGCTACTTGTCCTAGAGTTCTGCATGGATTGTAACCAAATTTGGCCACAAAGATCCTTGGTAGAAGGGGAACAGAACTTGTATAAATTTTGGCTCTGACCCCCCGGGGGCAGTAGGGACGGATCCCAATAGGGGAAATAGAGGTAAATCCTATAAATCGCTACTTCTCCTAAAGTTCTGCATGGATTGTGACAAAATTTGGCCACAAACATCCATGGGGGAAGGGGAACAGAACTTGTATAAATTTTGGCTCTGACCCCCCGGGGCAGGATGGGTGGGGCCCAATAGGTGAATTAGAGGTAAATATGCGAATTTCTTCAGAAAAAAAAACAATGAACCTATATTTAGAACATTACTTAGCATTACAAACCAGGTGAGCGATACAGGCCCTCTGGGCCTCTTGTTATAAAGTTGCAGCACTTGAAGTATTTTTAATTATAAAAGTAAAAAATATGTTTAACGTGTACACGTGAAAAAACGGCTCCAAAGATGCCAAATCATTCCGAACTCTTCCGAACATCGTCGCGACAATCTCGAAGGAAAACCAGAGTTGTGAAGCCAAGAGAAAATGTCAACAATTTTTCATAAACAAAACATGTGGTCGACCTCAGCAGACTGGATCTACAAGAAAATAATGCTCGCACATTGTAATATTTGGTACACACAATATTTTACGGCAATGACATTGAATGTGTGAATTAGATGGTTCAAATACTTACTCTGTGGACATATACCATGTATGATTTGCTCATATTAGCCAGAAGGAAAACGTCAACAATTCCGACAAAACACGAAGGTACTGAACATGGCGGTGATTGAAGGCGCTTTATTCAAAACCAGGAATATATTATCCCTATCGCTGGAAATATAACTTTAAAGTATCAGTTCAATAATTGTTCGTCGGTTTCGCATAAATCTCATTCTTGCACTTTAAGATAAATATATCAAATAATACGATCTATTCTTCCAGGGGACAATATTAAACCTTTAACCGGATGTGGAAACAGAACGAAACCCGCATCGAGACCAACATATAACCAGCGAATTGATGAATTGAAAAAGAAATGTAGCTCAGGTAAGTCTCATATTCACAAGGTCCTCCGAACTGGATCAGATAATGATACCGCATTGTTTTAGTTCTTCCATTACCGACCTATGTGTATTTTTTCCTTTGAGCTTTTTGTTCATTTTGCAAACAATAGCTAATTACAATTTTATTTCAACGAAAATTTACGTGTTATTAAACATTCAAACCGACATCTGGCATATTAACATTTAATTTTCATTTTTAATGTAATAAACGAAATTATTGTGACATGATTATAAATATTCTTGATATTTTGTGTATTTGATGATATTGGTTCTATTCGCCACAACAGATACAGGCTATAAAGTCCATATGTGTATACAAATGTAACAAACTAGCCATCCACTGATGGGAATCAAGAACCAATCTCACCAAAGAGAGATATAGTTGATTTATGGAGTTACAACTATTTTCATAATTGCAAGTTTTTATCCATTATTAATTTATTAGGCGTTACCTCACTTAAAAAGTTTATGATATTGAAATAAGAAAAAAAAGAAAAAAGGATAATCATATATGAACAGAGATACAATTTAGAATTAAGTTGAATATTATAGTTAGCATGTACAATATATGTAGTATCCAAGTCTTAATTAGGCTGCTCATAGTAAAACATATTGTGAGTTGATAACAGTATCAACGTGGGTCGCCAGGGATGAAGGATTAGAGTTCAACAATAATATATAATTATATAAGAGCTACCATTATTATGATCTACATGTACAATGCTACCGGAATAAGATATGTTTCTATTTACAAAAATAAATTTCATTTAAAAAAATCTTTTTGCTTGAACTATATAATTAGACACATGCGTTAATACATGTATATTACTATTTTCAATATCATTAAACTGGGTAAATCCCTGAACCGGGACATTTATACACATATGGTTGACGTTATGATGACTATGATTCAGATGTAGTTCCAGCCTCAGACGATAATTTTGATATAGATTACATTAACGAATTAGTGATATGCAGTTTAAAAAAATTGTTTGCATTTACACATTGGGGAATTACTCGGTCACAATTTAGATGACATTATTTCTTAATAGGCATAATATAATATTCATATTACGATTGCAGACATCAGTTATGTCAGTTGAAATATAGCTATTTTTATTTAGAAGTTTCTTCGGTTGTGTGGATGATTCACTTTTAAGTATTTCAATGTCAAATTTTTCCTTTTTTGCCTTGTTTTCCTCTTCCTTGGCTACACAGGCAATATGTCTTCAGGTCAATTTGACCTGAAAAAATCTTGACCTGAAATTCACCTGAAATTGAGGTCAATTTTACATGATGATTATTTCAGGTCAATTTCAGGCAAAATTGACCTGAAAAATGCTTCATGTGAATTCGGGTCAAAATCTTCATATGGATTTCTGGTAAATTCTAGGTCAATTTCACATGAAGTTTTCTTCATGTGAAATTCAGGTCATTTTCAGGTCAAATTGACCTGAAAAAATCTCCATATGAATTTGAGTTCAATTTCAGGTCAATTTCACCTGAAAATCTCTTTATGTGAAATTCAGATCAAATTGACCTGAAGAAGGCTTCACCTGAATTTTTTTCCATGTGAAACGAAATAATATTTTAATTCTTAAAATTGACACAATAAAATCTGAAGATGAACATGATCTGAAATAATCTCCATAAAAGTTTATTCAGGGGTTTTTATTACCTGAACCCTTACATGTACATTGACTATTATACATTAGAAATACTCCTCTTAATCTTGTATAAATTATTTTTGTAGTATAGATATTTCTTTCATATCAACGGATGCAATACTGGCTGGTCTAAGGCAATGCACTCATGCCCCCTGAGGCTGTATTGCATGGCTACCCATGCAATAAAGCGTCGTGACGTCAAGGCGTCAACAAAATTTCTATTTCCTCGGTAAAATTTTAACATTTTTTTCGCAAACTTGACTGGTTTTACTATAAAAGATGCAAACGGAATTTTCGTTGAAAATATCACGTATTTTTTCATGTATGAAAAATTGACTTTCAGCCGTGGATTTCTTCGAATTTATTTCAAAATAGCCGGATATTATAGTTGTAAAATTGCAAAAAATATCGAGGTATGAAAGAAAAATACTCTTTCATAAGTGGATATGAAGGATAGGGATATTCTACCCTCGGGATCACAAAATGTTGCAAAACCCTCGGCAAGCCTCGGGTTTTACTACATTTTGTGACCCCCGGGTAGAATATCCCTATCCTTCATATCCACATATGAAAGAGTCTTACTTTATTTATCCAATGTAAGAGAAGTAAATACATGGATTAAATAGATAAATATATAAATGTTCCTCTCAGATCATTGCAAGGAGAAATATTCATTTATTAATCAGTTTGTCTTTCAACACTGGTCTATACTGCATAAATACTGGAATTTCTGAATTTCTATAGATCTACAAGAATTTTCTTTAATCACACACATACATTATTTTTTACATGTTCAGTATGTCAGTATGTCTAGTTTAGATATAATACATGTTATGTATATAATAATAATATACTGTGGCCTTAGAAGTAAACCATGGAATTACATGTAATAAAGAAAATGGACTTGCGTAAGACTGCACAACACTGTCATACGTCACAACTGGACTCGCTTACGTCACAGACATTATAAAACAGAATCTGATTTTATTCCGGAAATATTACCCACTTCAAACTATATTACTTGTTCCTAAAATAAGATAACATGGACAACCAACTAAGCTCGAAAATGTCAACAAAATCCAGAGCTATGGCAATAACAAGTTGGGCTCTCCCATGACCCTAAATTTAACCAAAGGTATTTAAAACCTACCAGTTGTATCAAAACTTAATTTACTAAACAAGTATCAAAACTTGGTTTACTAAACACTTGCAAAGTAAGTGATATAAAATTTATAGCTGGAAGTTATGGCACAGTACGATCCAATAGAAATAGATGTTCAAATCACATTGTCACTTTAAGTTTCGTAATGTCTTTCTGCTTCAAAACACAGTCAGAGTTCACTTTTAGTACATTTCAATAACACTGGATATTGTTAATTTCACACGTGGTCCAACATCATCTCGACTTTTAATTCCTCTTATCCCTCACGGAGGTACGTAACGTCCCCGTGTCGTCTGTACAGCTGACATCGTTTGACGATTTCCATAACGTCTGTTGAAATATGTGCGTTTACAGAATACACGTGCAGGTCCACTATGTCTAGACATTGAAGTATGTGGTGAGGTACCTTCAGGACAACCGAGTGTTCATCCTCACAGGAGGGAAGTCCAGTACTGCTCAGTTAGATCCGGTCAGGGAATCCGATATCCTTAGGTGGTCTTTTCTATAGACCCCCTCCCAAGAGATACTATGGAAGTTCAGTTATAATATAATTTATTAACCCCACAAGCCTAACAAAAGTTTTGGATTATACACACAAATTACTTAATCTAATTAATTAATCTAATTAAGGCAAAGTTAAATCAATACAGGCAACTGTTTGCAGTCGCTCTGATTGTTACACTTGTAGGTACCCCTTCCCCCATGACATTGTTTACAGCATAACTAGGCTATTTACAATTTAGTTATCTCGTTCCTTAAACATGAACACTTTCCGAGACAACCAACAAGTATACACCCTAGTTACAGAGGATGCCAAAGCTTTGATTTACCTGCTCTAACTACTTGTGGTATCTGACAATAGCCATCCTTTTCAAGTATCATCTGTAGTCTTGAACAGACTGGCTCATCACTGACTGCATGTATTTTGATCACAATGTCGGTTAATCATAAAAAACATGGTGGTTCTAATTAAAAACTTCTGACTTACAACAGATTAGGCCCTATATGCCCCCATCCAGCACAACTTACCATGTACTGTTCAGCTGTTATTCAACTGCAGTCAACATTCGTCAAGTCTCTTTGTCAGCGTCCTTCGGTACCGAGATGGTTTAATTTCCGAAACGACATAATCCTGATAGCAGATACGTGAAGATATACCGACATTTTTCAATAATTAGATTTAAAAAATAATAATCCTTTGTTACACACCAAACTTTATTGGCTGAAATAGAATCAACGAGTATTAATTTTGCTGTAAATTGATATATCCGGAATACACTTGATTCAAGTAGGAGTTTGCTCGAGTCTTTAATAAGCAACTACAAGGATTTTATTTGAAGACTGTAACTGCGATTTCCCTATTCACACATATTGGAATTGCCGTTACGAGCTGCGCATTTCCCCCCCTCTTTGGTTTGGTTTGAATCCACGTCTAGAACATAAACTTGTGTTAGAGTAATTTCCATATGGTTCTTAGTTTTCATTTTAGTAACCGCGTCAACAGTAACACTTGCGGAACTGCTGGTCTCGTCTCTTATGACGGTCTACTGTTTTTGTACAGTCTCTTTTTGTCTCGCTTGTATACTTCCTTTTCAAGCGTTAGATGAGGGTCCAACTGCATTTTTTCTGATAGGTGACTTAGGGGATAGAATGTCATTTTTCATGAATCTCCATTGGATTCATAAAAATGACATTCTATCCCCATTCTAAAATTATCTTGGATGCAGTGATGCTCATATGCCGTACTTCCCCTTAAAAGCGCAAAAACTCCTCATCTATAAATAGATTTGAAATCGACCCTTCTTTCCTATCATCCAATCAAATTGCTCTTTATATTCTGATATCGCAAAGCGCTTGCCACTTCATATCTTCCCTAGCTGATCGCATTATTGTTGATTCATTCCTGCAATGTGGCATGTGGTGAAACAGTGCATTACTTTATGCATATTTTGCCAGAATTACCGATTCGAATATTTAATGCATTTATGGTCTTTCCAAGACGCCTGTCTATGAGAAATTTGTATCTAACATCGACGAAACGAGCGAAATTTTTGTAAAGTTTTTATTACGATTGATATTTGCCTAGATCACAAAAGTTGAGGCCTACGATGTTTTCGAATGGATATTTTGGAATTTACATAGTGTTTTCTGAATAATAGTAAGGACGATACATAACTACCGGCTAGTTAGGTATAAAACCTTAATGATTTAGTCGTGATCAGGATCTGCTGTACCGTGTCCAGTTTATCAGCCTATCCCGCGATAGGCTTATTTTGAACAACTGATGAAAATTCCTGACAATATTTAATCATTGTTACATTTGAATCACTTCTTTTATGTTTAGATTACATTAATTTGATAATTTTCAGTTCGTTAACATTGTCAATGACATAGGTCTTCGTCGCGATCGGTATCTGACAGTATCAAAACCCGTGTTCAACCGTCTACCAGCTTCGACTTAGCCAAAATAGCGTAATGGATTTCTATGAACCTGTGGGAATTAGATCATGAAATTATCCAATAAAAACAGACGTTCTATCACCATTTTGTTTTAATGTCTCTTATACCGACAAGAATGCGATCACGTATCATATGAAAATCATGGTAACTACAGCAAAGTGTTTGAGAAGAAATATTATGATTTTTTACCCATAATTGCATAAATGTAGAGCACTTGTCCGGCGTGCGAATACATTTCCAAGCATTCAATTTCAGCAGTTTTAAAATGAAGCAATTAAAAGTTGTTATTGCAGCGGCTTTTAATGTCATACTGACATAAAGTTTTTTTATATTTATCTTGTGATGATTTCACACACTCAAGCATGAGGCGCTCGATTAACACGGACCATCAATCCAGGACAGTTAGTGACAATTCGTCATCACCGTGTTAGGGCCGTGTATGCATCCACTGATATTCAGCACTATCCAGCATGCAAACGTTGGTCCGGGAGAAAAAAATAAACATGTTAATTTACACATCTTATGATTAGGTGACTTGCTGGTGACGCCATTTTTGAGAAATTCACCGATCGAGTAATCTTTTTGACAATTGTGGGTTCCCAATTTGTATGCCATGGCAACGTGAAGTTAGCACCGGATTCGGGATTTGGAATTCGAATAACGAATTCAGTGCCAGCACCTTATTCGTTATTTAAAAATGAATAAATAATTACAAATTACAAAACATAAAAAGTAGATCAAAACATAATTTCACAATCTCAAAAAAAAAAAAAAAAAAAAAAAACCTCGATAACTTGTTCGATTCGTTATTTTGTTTTCAGTTTTGAATAACGAATCCTGTCCCAGCACCATATTCGTTATTTAGTTAAACTTGGAAAATATGGACATCTTTTAAACACTTAAAAGCCGTAAAAACACCTCCTTAAATCACATTTCGTTATTCAGATTGAATAATGAATCAAGTGCCAACACCGTATTCTTTATTCAGTCAAACTTACGTGGACGTCATTTAAACACTTGAAAGCCGTAAAAGACCTCCTGAGATCGTTATTCGTAATTCAGTTTGAATAACGAATCCGGAGCCAGCACTTTATTCCTAATCAAAAAATGAATAAATTAATAACAATTACAAAACATAAAAAACAGATCAAAACATGATTTCACAACCTCAAAAACATGAATACCTCGATAAATTGTTCAAGAATAGAAAACAATGAAACGCCTTCTTTGATCTTTTTCGTTATTCAGTTTGAATAATGAATCTGGTGCCAGCAAATAACTTATACCTTGATATTTTACCTGTATCTGTGTCATAAGTGTTAATAGTTTAAATTATAGTACTACATTTATCAGTTTGACTGTCAACAAAATGTATGTCATGTTATGTCCCGAGGCTTGGATATTTTTTTCTCACTGATACTTCAAGTTTCATAAATGATATTGTTTATTGTAAATAGTTTTATAATTTTCTTTCTGAAATAAAGATCATAGTTGGGACAGGCTCATGACATCATGGTAATAAAAAAAAATTATTGCTGATCCTTATCAATTTATCTTTTTATTATTTTTTTTCCAATTCAGTACACACTTAAAGTATTTTTAGAAATAATTAGGTCGTAATCGAAGGAAATTAATTCAATGCGGCATCAACTTATTTTCTTTCTTTTTTGTATTATTGTAATACACCTTATATAAAGTTAAGATTTGTATGATTCTAATCCTACATTTTCAGAAATACCTATTGTGGACCGGACTGAACAAAGTAACTTGATTGGTACGTATCTTTACACAATCTTGGATCTCTAGTTAATATTCAATCCATAACAAAACGCAAGAAGATTTCATTTTCCGTAACGACAGCATAGTAATGGTGGAAGGAAAGTCCCTCATAGGTTTTACAATGAATAACTTTCCTGGTCGGATTACTCGAATGGTATACTCGGTGTGCATTTCGCGATAAATAAAAATTAATTTTATCAAGTGAATATGGCAGATTAGAGGTGTCACGAAACAATAGTCGATAATATTTTTAGTTGGAAAATATATGTAGAGTTAAGAAAATATTTGTCCTATGTGCTCAAGTAGAACGTTTATGTGTCCACGTAAAACATTTTGTGTAAGGCAAGAATTTATTTAAGCTTTGATGTCAATATTGTTTACCTTTATCGGATTATGAAAGAAATTTTGTTTGCAAACTGTGTGAACCCGCGTTAATTCAGAACCCGATGAAGTTAAAAAACAGTGTCATCAATGCTTATAATTAATTTTTCATACTACTTGATTACATCATATACGTTTAAACGTACGATTAAATTGATTTCCTAACGGAGAGTGGTATGAAGAAAAAAAGTATCTGCCGATCAGAAAGTCGGATTTAGTATGAAAACAAAGAATAGACTAAAAATATTGTTTTATTGAAGAGTGAAAATATTTTAACGAAAGATTTTGTTTATAATGAAGGGTGAACAAAAATAATTTTTATTTACTTTCTCACGTAAAACTTACATAAAAATATTGTTTACACTTAAAATAATAATATTTTTATTCTGTTTCATAACATAATATTTATCGTCCTACACGCAATAGAGTTTACGTAGGCACGTAAAGAAAGCATTTTAACCTTACTTAAGGATTAACTTGAATATATTTTTTATGTTATGGAGATATAACACAAAAATCTGAGTGTAGTCTAAATAAACCGCGAAGCGGTTTATGACGAGAGTACACTCAGATTTTTGTGTTATATCTCCATAACATAAAAAATATATTCAAAGTAATCCTTATAATTCAATTTACTAAAGATAATCTCTTCAATATTCCAAATTCATTATGGGACTCTTTTGTCTATGAAATCATTTCGTCGTCATCTCAGCCAATCAGAAGCAACGTTATAAACGGCGACGCCATTTTTTCCTTTATGGGCTGATAAAGTAAATTTTTAAGCCAATGAAAATGCTCGTAACAAGCAAAATTGAATTATAAAAAAAATAATACACAACATATTTTTCGTGACTACGTAAACATTTTACATAATAAATACCTCTGTGATATTTTGTATATTTTGTTTTGTCATGTTAAAAACAAACACATTCACACTGGTTTATTTGTAAATATGTTTTGGTTTTTATTTTCAGGCGAGACTAGAAACTGGATTGCTTACGAACAATGTTCAGCACCATTTATTATGACCAAAGCGTTTATGCGTGCTAAAGAAATTCTACACGACAAAAGGTTTGTGGTAATAAGGGGTGACTCTGGTACTGGTAAAACCCGTTTGGCTGCAGAGTTGATGGCATGTTTTAGTTTGGAAGATCAGGGTAATCTGTACCACTGTAAAAGGCCAGTAAACCTTCCAAATTTGCAAAGTTGGAATAAGATCTGTGAACCCGACTCACACTTGATTATTTTGTTAGACGATGTCTTTGGTTACAAATCATCTGGTATTTCGGAGGATAGAACATGGTGGAAACAACATGCAGACATGATCAAGTCCATCGGTCACGGAGAGGAGAATGTTGCCAATTTAGTTGTTATAACAGTCAGAAATGATGTATACAGTGAAATGAAATTATTGTTCAATAAACTGCCCCTTGTTGATAATGAAAATATCATTGATCTCAGCTCATCTAAATATTTAATAGGTGAAGAGAGAAAAAAAATGCTCAGATTGTATACACCAACAGACAAGTTCCAACCATTTTCAGAGGATGAAACCAATGACATTGTAGATTCCACATCAGTGATAGGGTTTCCTGAATGCTGTCGGTTATTCCAACTTACACCTGAACTACATCAATACAGAGTTAAGTATTTTAAGAGACCTCTTCAAAATATCATAGATGTTATCAAAGACAAATTTAACGATGAAAAGCAAACAGCATTATTGTATCTTTTCCTTTCCAAAACGAATGTCTCAAAAACTTGTCTTGATTTTGAACATAGCAATTTCGATAAACATGGAATTGAAACCGCCTTCAAAATATCGTCCCAGATGTTTTACATGTCTAAAGGTCATGTAAGTGAAGGAGAGCAATTACGCTGTCTAAAACAAGGACTTCAATCCTTATGTGGGTCTTTTGTTAGGGACGAAAGTGGAATGTATCGTTTTTTTCACGATTCAGTGCGGGATGCTGTAGCAATCATGTATGGCAAAGAAACGCAGATAGGTTTTCTTAGGAACTGTCCATGTAGTTGTTTGAGCTATATACATGTAGAATCACAAATCGATACAAAGAATCCATACAGAGTATTGATCGACATAGAGAACTATGAGGCTCTTTACAAGAGATTACTTGACGAACTCATGCACAAAACTCATGATGCATACATGATTGTTGCATCCATACCGCCATGGCAAGACAGAGATTTTATCCAAGGTTTCTTTCAGTGGATTATCAGAAGCAGTGATGTTCCAGCAGATTTGTTCATTCAATGGAAAACAGAAAAATCTATATATGCAAATCAAAAGAGGGAATTTTGCAATGATAGATTTTTTCCAAAAGACTTCTGCAATTTTCTTCATTGCGTTGCCAAAACAAATTCATTAGACCTCATGAAAACCTTGTTAAATAGGATAGAATCATCACAAATCTCTCTTAAAAGTGTATTCGATATAGCTTTAGCAGAAAATCAAGGGAATATGTGTGACTATCTCATAGAAAAGGTAACAAAGGTTTCCAAACTTGATATAATATCATGTCTTTGCGCTGTCCAAGGTGGTAACTTAAGCATATTCAAATCTTTATGCAACTTTTGTAAGGATCAGACAGTAGATGAAACGATGCATATCCTACTGCATGCCTGCGAAGATGGAAAAGCTGACCTTTGTGAATATCTTTTCGAAGAATTCCCGTATTTAATACCACGTGTTCAGGAAAATTTCTATATTTATCACGTTTGTGCAATGAAAGGACACATTCAATGCTTCGAAATTGTAACTGAACATACTTTACGAGGTCTTAAAAAGGAAGATATGGAGGTTTTCATCGCCAAAATAACAAATGAAGCCAATCAAACTGTATTGCATTCAGCATCAGAAAAAAGGAAAAAAGAGATGTGTTCTTATCTAATCAAAGAATTTCCGTCTTTACTGCCCCTCAGAGATAAGAACAACATACACTGTCTCCATTTGATAGCATTTCAAGGCGATGTCGAATGTTTTCAATCCGTAGCTGCATTAACCCTTCATGATAAGAATGAGAAAGAAGGTGAACATTTTTTCAAAACGTTAACAGCTGACAATGACATGACGGTTTTGCATTTTGCATCAATAAATGGGAAGACAGAGATGTGTTGCTATCTTATTAACAAATATCCGTCATTATTGCACCTCAGAGATGATTTCAAATTGTCCTGTGTCCAATACTTAGCATTTGAAGGTCATGTCGAATGTTTCAAAGCCATAACTGAATTGGCTCTTCGTGGTAAGAATCAAGAAGAATGTGAAAAATTGATCAATACACTAACATTTAACGGCCAAACCATTTTACATCACGCATCAGAAAATGGAAAGACAGAGATGTGTCGTTATCTCATCAATACATATCCGTCTTTACTGCCACTCAGAGATGCCTTCAATGCTCACTCTCTGCATTTGATAGCATTGCAAGGCAATGTAGAATGTTTTAAAGCAGTCTTTTCCTTTATTCAGCATAAGAAGGATAAAGAAGAACGCAAATATTTTATAGAAAGGTTAACAAATGTATTTGGCCATACTGTTTTGCATTATGCATCAACGGGACCACACAAAGATATGTGCTGTTATCTTATCAAGGAATTCCCTTCTTTACTGCCACTTAGGGATAATTACGACATGCACTGTCTGCACTTGATATTACACGGAGTCAATTTGCAAAACATAAGATCAGTTTTAGATGATATGGACATAGAAAAACGTCGCCATTTTTTCGAAGTCATAAGGGATCGAATGACCGCAATAGCCTTGCATTTAACATCAAAAAATGAGAAGGCCGACTCACGCTATATTGAAAATGAATTATCATTTGTAGAATCCTACATATATAACGAACAAAGCCATTGTCTGATGGCATATAAAGGGATGATAGAATGTTTCGAATCAGTAGCTGCCTTAACTCTAGATGGTAAGGATGAAATAGGAAGTGAACAATTTATTGCAAACCTAAGAGATAAACACGGCAGAACAGTTTTGCATATTGCATCTTTGTCAAGAAGTACAGAAATGTGTTATCATCTTATCAGCAAATATCCGTCTTTACTGCCACTCAGAGATAACGACAATATGCACTCTCTCCATTGCATAGCATATTCAGGTGATGTAGATTGTTTCAAATCATTACTTGACTTAACTTTGAATTGTAAGGATGCGGAGGAGAGTGAACATATTATCAAAGAGCTGACAAATAAATACGGCGAAAATGTTTTGCATTGTGCATCAAAAAATGGGAAGACAGAAATGTGTTGTTATCTCATTAACAAATATCCGTCTCTACTGCCACTCAGAGATGACCTCAATAAGCACTGTCTCCATTGCATAGCACAAAACGGTGACGTAGAATGTTTCCAATCACTAGCTGACTTAATTTTACATGATAATGATGCGAAAAAGTGTGAACATTTTATCAACACGTTAACAGATAGATACGACAAAACCGTTTTGCATTTAGCATCAGAAAAAGGTAAAACAGAGATGTGTTGTTATCTTATCAAACAATATCCGTCTTTACTCCCCCTCAGAGATAACAACAATAGGCACTGTCTCCATTGGATAGCATATTCAGGTGATGTAGAATGCTTCAAATCAGTAGCTGCGTTAACATTTCATTGTAAGGATATGGAGGATCAAGAACAATTTATCAAAACGCTGACAGATAAATACGGCAACACAGTTTTGCATTTAGCATCAGAAAATGGTAAAACAAAAATGTGTTGTTATCTTATCAATGAATATCCGTCTTTACTGCCCCTCAGAGATAACAACAAAAGGCACTGTCTCGATTATATAGCATGTCAAGGCGATGTGGAATGTTTCAAATCTGTAGCTGCCTTAACTGTACACGGTAAGGATGAAGAAGAACGTGAACATTTTTTCAAAACGCTGACAGATAAATACGGCAAATCAGTTTTGCATTTAGCATCAGAAAATGGTAAAACAAAAATGTGTTGTTATCTTATCAATAAATATCCGTCTTTACTCCCCCTCAGAGATAACAACAATATGCACTGTCTCCATTGTATAGCATGGCGAGGCGATGTAGAATGTTTCAAATCTGTTGCTGCCTTAACTCTACACGGTAAGGATGAAGAAGAATGTGAACATTTTGTCAAAACGCTGACAGATAAATACGGCAAAACAGTTTTGCATTTAGCATCAGAAAATGGTAAAACAAAAATGTGTCGTTATCTTATCAATGAATATCCGTCTTTACTACCACTCAGAGATAACAACAATCAGCACTGTCTCCATTGCATAGCATGGCGAGGCGATGTAGAATGTTTCAAATCTGTTGCTGCCTTAACTGTACATGGTAAGGATGAAGAAGAACGTGAACATTTTTTCAAAACACTCAGAAATAAATGCGACAAAACTGTTTTGCATTTAGCATCAGTAAATGGAAAAACAGAGATGTGCTGTTATCTTATCAAGGAATATCCATCTTTACTACCCCTCAGAGATAACAACAATATGCACTGTCTCCATGTGATAGCATATTCAGGTGATGTAGAATGTTTCCAATCTGTAGCTGCCTTAACTGTACACGATATGGATAACGAAGAATGTAAATATTTTATCAAAACACTCAAAAGTGAATGCGACAAAACTGTTTTGCATTTAGCATCAGTAAATGGAAAAACAAAAATGTGCTGTTATCTTATCAAGGAATATCCGTCTTTACTGCCTCTCAGAGATAACCAAAATCTGCACTGTCTCCATTGGATAGCATTTCAAGGCGATGTAGAATGCTTCAAATCTGTTGCTGACTTAACTGTACATGGTAAGGATGAAGAAGAATGTGAACATTTTATCAAAACGCTGACAGATAAATACGGCAAATCTGTTTTGCATTCAGCATCAATAAATGGAAAAACAGAAATGTGCTGTTATCTTATCAAGGACTATCCGTCTTTACTGCCCCTCAGAGATAACAACAAGTGGCACTGTCTCCATAATATAGCATATTCAGGTGATGTAGAATGTTTCAAATCTGTTGCTGCCTTAACACTACACGGTAAGGATGAAGAAGAACGTGAACATTTTATCAAAACACTCAAAACTGAATGCGACAAAACTGTTTTGCATTCAGCATCAGTAAATGGAAAAACAGAAATGTGCTGTTATCTTATCAAGGAATATCCGTCTTTACTGCCCCTCAGAGATAACAACAATATGCACTGTCTCCATTGGATTGCATATTCAGGTGATGTAGAATGTTTCCAATCTGTAGCTGCCTTAACTGTACACGGTAAGGATGACGAAGAACGTGAACTATTTATCAAAATGCTGACAGATAAACACGGCAAATCTGTTTTGCATATTGCATCAGAAAAAGGAAAAACAGAAATGTGCTGTTATCTTGTCAATGAATATCCGTCTTTACTGCCACTCAGAGATGACCAAAATATGCACTGTCTCCATTGGATAGCATATTATGGCGATGTAGAATGTTTCAAATTAATAACTGCATTAACTCCACACGATAAGAGTAAGAAAGGAAGCAAACATTTTTTCAAAACACTCAGAATGAAATACAACAAAACTGTTTTGCATTCAGCATCAGAAAATGGTAAAACAGATATGTGTCGTTATCTTATCAAGGAATTCCCGTCTTTAGTGCCACTCAGAGATAAAAACGATATGCACTGTCTCCATTGGATTGCAAATTCAGGTGATGTAGAATGTTTCAAATGTGTTGCTGCATTAACTGTAAACGGTAAGAGTGTTCAGGTGATGTAGAATGTTTCAAATGTGTTGCTGCATTAACTGTAAACGGTAAGAGTGAAAAACGAATTGAACATTTTGTCAAAACGCTGAAAGATAAATACCGCAAAACTGTTTTGCATTTAGCATCAGAAAATGGGAAGACAGAAATGTGTTGTTATCTTATCAAAAAATATCCGTCTTTACTGCCCCTCAGAGATAACAATAATATGCACTGTCTCAATTGGATAGCATATTCAGGTGATGTAGAATGCTTCAAATCAGTAGCTGCGTTAACATTTCATGGTAAGGATATGGAAGATCAAGAACAATTTATCAAAACGTTAACAGATAAATACGGCAAAACTGTTTTGCATCAAGCCTCAGTAAGAAGGCGGAAAGATAATGCATATCCGTCTTTACTATCTCTCAGAGATAACCAAAATATGCACTCTTATCTTATCAACAGATATCCGTCTTTACTGCCCCTCAGAGATAACTATCAAGGTGGTATCGTGTATTTCAAATCAGTACCTGCCTCAAATCTTCACGGTAAGGAGCGTGTTTTGTGGTGTTTCAGGCGTAGCACAATTGCTCGCATGACACTATGTACCTTACTGATTGTATACAGCTTCTTTATATATGTTGCAACATTAAGACCAACTTAAGAATATAGTACATATTTCCAATGTGATACAGTATCATTCAGTCTTATTGACCTCTGCATTACTCTCGGTGGTATAGACATTAAAAATTACTAAAAAGAAAAAAAATAATAAAATTCGTTATGAAAAAAACATATAGATTTTCATTTTTAAGGATGTTTCGAACAGTGGTCGAATGCGCAGTTCGCTCGGAACTCCTCGGGTCAATAAGTGCATTCGGAACTGCACATGAAAACACTTTTGTGATTAAGATTATGAAGAATAGCAATCCATATGTTATCCGCCTAACGGTATCTTACCTTTTAGTATTAATATCAGGATAGCATAGTCGGTAAACGGCGTGTTTGTCAAATTGTACTTGGTTCGGTTTGCCTAAAGCTTGATACCGGATGAAAATCAAAGTTTGCACGGTAAGTGTAGCTTCAATAAACTGTAAACAATGCTGTCAGCACGTTAAATTTAGCCTGATTGATTTAACATCAAGTTACATGTATCTTTTGCGAAGCAAATTACATTTAATTTCTTTTTCATTTCAACAAATTTTATTGACAAAGATGTTTCAAGCCAAATGGATTAAATAACAGGGAAAGCCTATATGAATTATCTGCAATGGTGGCAAAAGTAATAGTTTAAACTTACATCAATTATAGATATTATATTTAAGTTTTGAAATGAAAATTTTACAACAATTAAACGGAGATAACTCTTTTGCATACCCCATTTACACATCACACATAATATAAATACAGCGATTAGTTTATTACAAGAACATGTTATATTAGACCACATGTTACTCAGATATTGATAGCATGTTATTGTTACCATGTAACTACAGTTGAGCATCTGAAGATAAAGTGAAAGCGCTAATGCTTAACGAAGACTTCGTCGTTTGTGCATTTTTTTCTATATTATTACACCGGACAATGTGAAGATTATTTTTTATGTATATATACACTTGTCATTACTCTCAATACTGTTAACTTTCTTGAAAATAATTGAAAACGTACACGTACATATACTTTAATAGAATATGTACAGTACCAAAACAACCATGCTCAACAAAATACTCCAAAATATATCTTTGTCAGAGGATACTTAGAGTAGAATATATACAATATTTTTCAAATGATACATAGTGAACATTGCATAATTTTTGAGAAAAATCAAAATTTTAAAAGATTTCAAAAACTTATGTCATGGCTAATTAAAATCATATAGAGTTTAAAACGTCTTGATTTACCAATATGTAATAGGTGAAAATCATGAAGTAATTGTCTGTTTATAGTTTCGTCACAATCAGGACAGCCTTGAAGAAGAATATTGGTATCAATATGGTTATGATTTGCATAATTACTAATAAAGGTGAACAGGGAAAGTCTATGTTGATCATATAAAGGGCATTCGAGAAAGTAGTGGGATAACGTTTCATTTTCAAAAGAACAAGCGTAAGATGTTAAATGGTCAATATATAGGTGGGAGTTAAGATTACTACACAAATTTCTAAGTTGACAAAGAATAATATTAGCTCTTCGATTACCTTCTGTTTTAAAAATTTGGGTTGATTCAATTACAACTGGAACATCATAATTAAGTTGGTGTTTAAAGGCTGAAAGAGAAGGAGAGTTAAAGAGTTTGTTATCAGAAGTGTTAATAGTGCGACACATTAATGGCATGAAACTATCAAAATAATTATTAGTTCTGCATATAGGTGGATTAAATATCCTTGTTTGTCTGAGAGCATAACCATTATTGTTTTGATTAAGGACATCTTGTAAGAATTGTGGTGATAGGCCATGCATTATTTTGTACATCATTGTTAGTTTGTGTTTGTGTCTTCTTACTGATAGTGTTTCCCATCCAAGTTCTGTATAAAGTTTATTGTGAGATGTTCCAGACCTAAGTCCTGTAATAATTCTGGCTGCTCCTAATTGGATTCCAAAAGTTCGTTTGAGTGTTGAGTGCAATTATCCCATATTATATCTGCATATTCTAAAATTGGCCTAATAAATAATGTGTAAATTTTGATTAATGACTGACGATTTACTTTATTTTTAATGTTGAATCTACTGTATGCCTTTTCATATATGTTAAGGATGTGTTATTTCCATGATGCATCATCCTGAAGAGTAAGCGCTAGGTATTTGTGTTCTGATGTGTCAGTGATTTGATTTTTTGGAAGTTTATTGGGGGCTGTTTTTGTTATGTTTTCTGGAAAATGGTACTGATGTGGTTTTGTTAGGGTTAAATTGGATGTCCCATGTTTTTGCCCATTCACCAATGTTAGAGAGGTCAGTTGTTAGTGCTTGAGCTGCTTGTGCTGGGTTTTCATTATAATTACATACAAGGAGGTGTCATCTGCAAAAAGTTTGATATTAGTTGAAAGATTATCAGTGATATCGTTGATGTAGAGGAGGAAAAGAAGAGGCCCGAGTACTGATCCCTGGGGTACCCCAGCATTTACAACCTTGAACTGTGAATAGTAGCCTTCTGTGGTCACTCTTGGTAATCTATCAGGTAGGTAATTGTCGAACCATAGAAGTAAATATCCATTTATTCCATACATCTGGAGTTTATATAATAATAATAATATATATTTTATTTTCGTGTCACACATTTAAAATACATATAGAATATACATTAAAAATGTCCGGCCAATATTTGACCTATGAGACACGCATACATTATCAACCATTATAAAATGATAGAGCGTCTCTTTTTCATAAATAAAAATACAGATTTACTTAAAATATCCTGCAATTGCATTTCATTCATTAAAAATTTAAATTTTTCTATAGTGCTTAAATTGTAAAAATTTGGTTGAATATCACATGCCTTTTCAAAAAGAACATTACGAATGTCTATATAAAATTCACATTCACATAAAAAATGTATTTCAGATTCTAAACAGTTAGAGCTACAATATGTACAAGTTCTATTTTCTAATAGAGTCACTGGACGGTTAAAGCGGCCCGTTGCAATGTATAGCGATAATCTTCCGCATCTTAGTTTCGCTAATGAGCTGCGGTAGTATCTCGGTAAAATACTGGTTACATAGTTTTCTGGTTTAAGGTCTTTTTTTTAAACAAACGATAAGTTCTTAACTTGTTACCATTAGCCTGACCCTTGTCGTTCCACATAGTTGTAAACCAATCCTGTTCATCCTTATGAAAAATGCACTGTCGAATTTTCCGCATTATTGATTTAGTAGCACCATATGATGTGTCTAAAATTTGTTGAACATTACATGCTTTTGCAGTCATCAATACTTTACTTTCTCGAGATTTTCCTTTACGTTTAGACTACTGGTGAACTTTATACAGAGTCTGTCATTGTTGACGGATCTCAGCTTACAATAAAACCTAAAAACTTCAACACGTTGTTTCGCTAGGCAGGACATCCATCCCATATCCCCACGCTTATATAAAAGACCTTTATGCCATACTCTGTCAAAAGTTTTGCTTATATCACAAAAAATAAATCTAAGTTCCTTTTCCTGGTCCATATTGCTAACAATATCATTATAAATAAACAATAGTTGATTAACAGTGGAATCACCTGGTATGAAGCCAAACTGATGCTTAGATAATATAGAGTTGTTGATAAGATAGTTGTAGAGATATTTGAATACTATTTTCAGGTTATGAAATGATCCTGTGGTGGTCCTGACCAAGTGTTCTTATTTTTCGGGTCGATCCGAAATCCAAGATGGCCGCCACAGCCGCCATCTTGAAAACACATTTTGAACTTCTTCTCAAGTTCTATCTGTACGATTTGGCTGCCACAGCCGCCATCTTGAAAACACATTTTGAACTTCTTCTCAAGTTCTACTGGTGCAATTTAGCTGAATCTTGCATGAAATGATCCTGACATGGTCCCGACAAAGTGTTGTTATTTTTTGGGTCGATCCGATATCCAAGATGGCCGCCACGGCCGCCATCTTGAAAACACATTTTAATATTCTTCTCAAGTTCTACTGGTGCGATTTAGCTGAAACTTGCATGAAATGATTCTGACATGGTCCCGACAAAGTGTTGTTATTTTTCGGGTCAATCCGAAATCCAAGATGGCTTCCACAGCCGCTGTCTTATTCCTCCCTCTTGTTACAATTTGTTGAAATGATTTTCAGATGACCGTTAAGGCCCATAGGCCTCTTGTTTCCATTATTTTACTGAAACAAGAGGTTATCGAGATAGGTCTATAATTTTGAACATTTAGATGATCCATTCCCTTTCTATATAGCATTTACATTTGATTGTTTCCAACTATTTGGAATTGTTCTTGAATCCAGAGTTGTATTATATAGAAGACAGGGTGATCGGGTGGTGTAGTGGTTAAGCCACTCGCCTTTCACCTAGCCGGCCGGGGTTCGATCCCCGGCACGGACGTGAAAAGGTTAGGGGTCACCTGCCCGATCACGTGGGTTTTCTCCGGGCACTCCGGTTTCCTCCCACTCTAAGATCCCTCGCGCGCTTACATCCGGGCCATCGAGAGTGATTTACATAAGTTGTATAGCTTGTTTCGTAATCGATGTAAAATAAATAAAGTTTATATTTTATATTAAATAGAAGACTGAGAGGGAGAATAAGTGAGTTACACAATCAATTTACTATTTTAGGAACAATACCGTCTGGACCAGGGGGTTTATTTACATTAAGATTACTAACTTGGTCAGATACATCTTGTTGAGTGATTTTAATCTTAGTAAGTGAGTAAGGTATATAGGGCTGTGCTAACTGAGGTAATTCAAGGTTGGGTTAAGATGTAGAAATATGACTAAAATGATTATTCAGGATTTCTGCTTAATCAATAGGATGGTTAATGATTTGGTTATCAGATTCAAGAGGTGGAATAGAAAAGGATTTATTAGTGAAGTTAGTAATATATTTTGCTATCTTCAACCATTTGTATGGAGGGACCGAGTTTTCATTTAGACAATTTTCAAGCTTTTTCATGTAATTATTTTTGGCCAAACGAATCAAGTCAATTGTTTTATTCCTAAGATAACGAAGTCGTTCCCAGTAGTGGGGGTATTAATTATGTTTGCTTTTCTAATAAACGAGTTAAATGTGTCAGGGTCTTGAAGTGTTGATAAGTTCAACCAGTCTATATTTAGGGGAGCATTTTTCATACTTTCAAAATCAGCTTCATAATATTTTAATATGTTTTTTTTTTATAATTCACCTGTTTAAAAACAGTAAAAGAGATTTGAGCATGAACTGATGAATGGTCACTACAGAATGGTGGTGATACAAAAGTATTAGTTATTAGGTTGGGGTTGTTAGTAAAGATAATATCGATGGAAGTGGCACTATCACGTGTTTTTCTTGTAGGTTCACAGCGAATATGATCTTCAATAAGCACCAACACCTTCGGCAAACAAATCTTTATTTGTACGATAAGACATAATTACTACATGTATTTAGATAACATTTCCTGTTTTGAGAAAATTATGGAAACACATGTACTGTGATGCAGTTGATCAAATATTATCTTACTAAATAGCACATGTAAGCTAGTGTCAACAACAGTATTATATCTTTGATATAGAAATTAAACATGTATCTATGTAGGTATAGACTACATTCGTTTCTTATCTATCAGCTGAACGTAGATCGAGGATTCAGAATAAGAGATTGTTTTCTTTGACGTACATTTGCCTACTTACAGTACAGGTAATCTTGAAGATCCAAAAATCTGTTTTAGTTTACATCCTTCAGATAATAAATATTCTACATGTATTAGATATGCAGATACCTACTCAGAAAGCATACAATGTCATACAGTTGTGTATGATGACATCGATTGTATCGTCATTTTTGTGATCGAGTTGAAGTTATCAACTTCGATCGTTGTCACGTAGACGCTTTTCAAGGCTACAATTTTTCGAGCCAAAATTACAATTTCTGCTTGACTATGCCTATAAAGACTATTGAAGCTAAGATATCTTGACGGCAAAAAGATGGATTTTGATCAAATATTTTTCCATTAAAACAATATAAATTATGGATTGTCGAAAGGGTAAATGAATTGGAATCTTAACACGGAATTCCCCATAATTATTTTTAATGTGATATTCTGGCAAAATGATGGCTTATTTTTTCCAATTCTTAACTTTGTAGTAAGTCCATCGGTGCCACCGTGACATAAAATCAACAGTTCGTACAATTTGTATAATGAGACCATTACACTTCATAATGTTGGATATATAAGATGCACTTTACACAAATATTACCGCACGAATTTGGTCTAATTATGTTATTGTGAAAAAGTCATTTTTAGGGGGTATGGGTATAGAAACACTAATTTCTCAAAAATTCCGCGGTCAATTTATTTTATATTCTTTCATTGTAACCCACACGACTGTCTAATTAAAAAAGCAGGAAAATTGAACGACACAATTTTTTTAAATTATGTTATTTAAGTTGAAATTCAAATGGAAAATGAGGCCTCATTCATACACATTCGCGTAAAAAATCACAATAAATGTATTTTTAAGAGTGGAAACGACATTGAAGTCAGTGATAGCCATATAAGCTTACATATTAAAGATAAAAAATGCTGTTGTTTGTACTATTTCAGTCTATTACCAAGCTTTGAAAATATGTGTGTAAAGTAGCATTTTGAGAAAAACAGACTGTTAAGTGGGGTTATGGAGAGTGCAATATTTCCAAAACCGCTCGGTCAAATTTCAAATGAAAGCCTTAATAAACAGTTTATCAACCAATATCTCAGTGGGCAAATTTTAAGGAAAATTTAACGAGGGGATTTTTTAGGCCTAACTGTATCGAACCACCTTACGCAATCGAACTATGTTTGTTTCATTTACTCAATTTGACATGTTGTTATACTTTGATTCATTATAATCAAACTTGTCCTACTTCATTCAGCTCTGACACTTCGACAATGTATTATCAAACTCTCTCATCTGTACTAGTACGGACCAATCATAAGAGACTTTTACACGTCACCAAATGGTCCTAATATTGATTGCAGTGTTCATATTTTGTAATCGTATAGGATCTAGACATCGATGTTAAGACAACCAAGAAGTCACCTGCCGACTCATAAAAAAGTGTTAAACCAATAATATTTAGACAACTCTTAAACGTCTTGGATGTTATACCTCGAACAGGAAACATTATTACGACTTCAATATTCATGGGAGCAAGCTATATCAACTTATGTATGAGTTATAAATAATTGCAGTAGGGAATATAATGTCCTTTTCAAATGTATTAAGACTGTATAAACTTGAAAATACATTGCGTGTTGATCATAGGAATAACTTTAAACAGCATATATGCGAAGTATTTAGGTTCATTGCAGTGCCTTTTATGTGTTACTTGAAATGGATATTCACTTAGGGAAATGAAGAATATAAAATATTGGCACTAGTCCATGGAAGAATGGAATCCGACATTGTTTAATCAAACTGTCTGCACAAGGAAGGGAAATGTATCTAACTCAGCTCTGCAAGTTCTAATTTACCTACAATGTAGCCAGAATTGGACAACCATTTTCTATGGATTACTTACAGGAAAATTAAACCGTATCTCACACAATATCACTTAATGGGATTTTTATGTTATTAGTGGTTAACCAATATTGTAGCAAAAATACATTATCATTAACAAAAACTCCATGCCAACTAAATGATCGAAATGTTTGTTTAATGAGCATAAAGCGTGGTTCATTGACAGAACTAAAATAAGGAATCTAAATTCAATTTGTATACTGATAACTTAGTACACAAATGTTCGGTCATTAATTAAAATGTTCTTTTATCCTTATCTTAAAGAAGAGGGTCGGTGTGGTTTGTACATAATGTTACAACTGACGCAGAATGCTTATTTACCTCAGTCGGTAGAAGGCGCAGTTTTTTCACATCGGAGACATGGGTTCGATTCCTGGTCGGTGCGTTCGTTGGGAATCAGGTGTATTTTATCTGTTCTTAAACACTTATTTATTACCAGTGCGATAGGAAAGTCTTGAAAATCCAATGTAAATAGCGCATTTATATCTGGTTGTAATTTCCGCAGAAGCGAAGATAGGGATATACTAGGCTCAGGACAATGTAGAATTATCATTATGTATCTATGTTATTCCTCCCAGCAAAATACCTTAAGAATGGTATGATACTAGCTGATGTACTATTTAGCACACAAGAAAACATTGTATCTATGCCGTTCAGTCGTATATTGATATATCATATTTATATGTATCAATCATTTTATATATTTTGTGAAATCGACAGCACATGTATAAAGGGAACACATGTTTTACTGTTTGTTTTTTTTTTTAATTTTTTTTACATTTACATTTACAACAAAAATCAATACAGAACTGAGATTAATGTTGCCATGTAAACCTCCCACCGGGCCAAATGTTTGCGGTGTATTAAGTTTGCTATGACTATGTAGATACATGTATATATTTCTGAACAGAAATGTTTTTAGACCTGTGTAGATGCTAATATTTTACTTCACAAGGTATCATTTAGACGTCTACCAAATGTATATATGATGTGTAGCTTTAATGAATACCTTCTTTTTTGATACTATTCGTGTATGATCTTTTTGTTTTGATATATAAAACAATACCTGTATATATCTGATGTTGATATTAGTAGTTATTGTTGTAAACATTATTTTGAATGCATATTATAATGTACCATCATATGAATATTGTACTGTTTAGATTCGACTTCTGTTTCTACATTAGCTTATTCTTTACTTAATGTTAGATTACCAACTATTGATATTTAGATATGTTTAACGGGTATGAATATATAAAAGTGAATATAGCTCCCGTGGAGCCACTGAGTAATTTTTGACATCACATCTAGTGATAACCTATATGTTTAATGCCATCATTTTTTACTCTTTGTTTTACCCGACTACTTCGTAGACGAAGATATTACCATGATCGTTCTGGTACCGGTTGACCATTATTGACTAAAACATAAGGCGTACGGAGCAGCTCATTGTGTATATAACAAGACTATTATTTCTTAATATGTATTTATTAATATGTCTTTCTTAAAAATGAGATGGATGTTCAAGTTTCCTGTCCGCGATGTTACTATTTTGATATCGGGTTGTTAACAGACTTATTTGTATATAGGATGTACAGTGTACCTTAAAGTTCCAATGACACCATAATCCTGTGTCAAGGAAACACAAGAGATGTATATTAATGTAAATAGTCGATGTATTATTCCAGAATAATTTAAAGGTATTTCATGAACTGAATAGTTTTGTTGTTCAGATTTAACCTCTATTCGTAATTTGTATATATCAGGGATGAAATTCATCGGCCGATTGGCTGATTTCAGCCATTTTGACTGTCAGTAAATAGCTACCTGGTACACGTATTTTTGTTTTTTACAAAAAATTAAATTTCAGCCTTTTTTTTAAATTATCCATTTTCATGATCTGTAATGTTAATACCATTTCATTTTTATGTTACTTTAATTATTACATTATTTTTCATATAGAGATTGAGATATAGAAGTATACTTGTATACATAGATACCACATGTTGTTCTCCAAATTCGCTCTTACTTGTCAACTATCTACATTTCAGTTTCGATGATCTGTAGGTCAACCTATTTATTGATTTTTAAATTATTCGTTTGATTTTATTCATTTCAAAGCTCATCGTCAGCCGGTGTCACCTAGGACCACATATTTACAGTTATATATATCTAGATCAAATTCCGGCCCATTACAATGCAATTGCATAGTCTTGTATACTATAGCCATACTATAGCCTTTGATGCCACTATAAAGCTCTGTGTATCAATTCAGTTTATGAAACTTATAGGTAAACGTAAATGTACACCATCCATTGTTACTACTTGTACCCGACTGTTACATATACAATGAATATATTATAAAGTTTTGGTGTATATCGATCGATGTCAGTCACGTATAAGATATATTAGGATTTTCTGTCAGATCGATCGGATAAGGAATACAAATACGGTTTGCCTATTCATATTTTGTTACACAAATGTGTTACTTGAAGCTGAGATGTAATGTTACTCAATAGTGTCCTATATATAGTTGTTTAAGTAAATATTGATCAATGATTCACTCTGTACATGTATATAGAAAATATTTGTTTTGTATTTGCAATTATATTTACCTTATAATAATGTGATGATATGTTGATATCGGCTTTTAGGAGGCTATACTTGTGTATATAAAATATACAGTATTAATAAATACCTTAAAGTATTTACTTTTATGTAACCATATAAGTTCCTAATGTAAATAGTTGATGTTACTTTTTAGAATTAATCTGAATTTCTTGTTTGTAAATATTTGGCTGTTCAGATTCTTCCCCTATATATGAAACACTTCGTTAAAAGTTACTGTTAAGATGTGTCATATGTATCATCTTGTTAATTATCGGGGATATGTGGACAGATCGATAGGATATTGATTGGAACACATTTTACAGAATTATGAAAATACACATCTTAATTTGTGTTGATAATGCTATACATGTGTAAATGTCTATTTAATATACTCCCATATTTACAATAATAGATATGTTTAAACCAATCCGACAGATATGGTCTGTACGTGTATAAGTATTAACTGCTGGCTACAGCTGCTCACATATAACCACAATGTACACGTTCACGTATCAACTGACCTTAGTCCACTCATTGTAAATATACAACATTAATTTATAAGACTTATTTTTCAATGATTATTCTAACTACCCCATTTATTGTTTGAAAATGTAAAATTTCTTGCCAAATCATATGATTGATAAAGGAATCAGTGTACATGGTATGAGATAAACAATGAATTAGTTTTAGATTGGATTATAATTCGTGTACATATGTTTTAGTAATTGTTAAAATGATTTATTTATTCTTACCCATTGAACATTACACTATGAAAAGTGTTGAATTTGTGATATATATGTATTATCAGATATTCATTTTTGAAAACTAAAGTGCTAAATAGTTGTGAAAAAGGTTGTTTTAAATGCTATCAGCTATGTTTGTATATAGTAAGTAAACGTATTAAAGATAAGTATATATTAACATAACTGTTTCAATGCAGGCACGTCTCCTAAGTATACGATTTTAATGTATAATGGTGCTCTCTCATTTAAACACGGTTTTTATCCTAGTGTACATGTTTATCCGTTATATGATAAATTTAGTATCACAAATCATACACGTTTTGTCATAGAACGCACCTGTTTTTCGATTATAGATCGAATTGGTAAGAAAACTTTTGTATCAGAACGTAATTCATAACAATGGTGAAGTTTTCACACTGTCAACGTTCATTTTGACTGATAAAACGTTACTTTATAGACTGTGTTTGAGGCATGTCTCTATTATTAGCATATTTGTATATAGAAGGTTTGATATCTGAACAGATATGTAAACAGGTTAAATGCTCATTAACTGTGTTTGTATACATGAAAGTATTGAATATTAGTGTATAAAATAACAACATTTGTATGTATAAAAGTACTCTAACAATTAATTGTTTCAATTTTTCGTAATGTGAATATTTATCATGACCTGATAATTTATTGAATATAAAAATATATATACATATTGTTTTAATAGGCATGTTTTCTATGTCTTCTAAGATTTTAACTATAATGGTAGTCTGACGATTAAACACACTTTTTAACTTAGTGTTAGGTGTAAATTGTATTTATTGTGTATATGATCTAAGATTGTAATTACACCATCCATTTACATATGTGAAAGCCTTGGGTTTTCACTTATGTAAGGTATTGCTAAGAATAAGCCAGAACAATATTTGTCATCACAATGGCACTATTTTATTTTCATTGATAAACATAAGATCAATTCCATTGTTCGGTTCTGTTTGTGAAAATAATTCTCTGTAAAGGTGTGAAACACTGGAATCAGAATATGAAAAGGACACTATTTGTAAATAGGAGTTTTCATTATGTTGAACAAATATGTTTTGATAGTACGTGCTAGGTTATATTTATAAGAACACGTACAGTTAAGAAAATTTGCTTTAGCAATCTCGCTCGGTAGAGCATCAGACTTGGTTTGTAAGCCAGATGTTCACAGTAGATACTTAGCAAAGGAAATGTTTAAATATGTATAAAGAGCGTCAATGTAATGTATCGAAAAAAATTGCCAATAATTATAGCTCGCGGAAAATGTCAATTAAGTTATAGGGTGGTCACTTAGTGGGATCGCATAACTACGTGTATGTTATTATTAATATGATACTGAACATATTTGAAAATGTATGATCGGTTAAAGTTGGAAATTATTTAATGTTAAAGATACTACACCGCCGACCAATGCTAATGTTTATGTACTAAAACAGGAGGAGACGAATTAATATGTTTCTTCATTTACAAAAGGTTCTTACTTTAAAATATTAGCATCATTAAAAAGTTTTATCTTTTTATTAATATTCAGTATAAAAATATTAAAAAGATAATGAATTGCATATCGAACAAAGTCATGCCCTTAATGGAATGATGTACATAAACTGATTGCACAGACAACAAAAGCAAAGCCAATTATTTTATATGCTTTTTGTGTATTATTAAGACATATATATACACAATGATATTTTATTTTTGTCCAAATGATGTATATTTTATGATCTGTCGGCGGTGGAGTATCTGTAATAGAACTAAATATGTTTGAAAAAATATGGTCAGTTTTAGTTCTAAATATTGTTGTTATTATTAAGATACTGAACATGCTTGCTAAGATATGATCAGTTTTAGTTCTTAATATTATTATTTGGTAACTTAATATTGATATGACCGGTTTTAGCTGTACATGTTAATGGTGTTTTTAAGAAGCTGAACATATTTTAAATATATGATTGGTTTTATTCGTATAATATATTTGCTGACTAAGCCGCTGAACTTGTGTGAAAAGTAATCATAGTTTAAGTTGTAAATAGTATTGTTAGAGATGCTACACAGCCGACAAATAGTATTTGTTGTGTATTCAACGTCAGGACACGAATTGTTGTTTTCTTCATTTACAAAATTTGCTTACTTTACAATGTTACCATGATTGAAAAATTTTGAAAACAAATCTCACTATTATTTAGAATAGAAATATCTAAAATGATAATTTGCTCCCCGAATAATTCCGTGTCACTAGGCCCTATATGGAATGCGGTACTGATTGCGCAGAAAACAAAAGCAAAGCAAATTATTGTATAATTATTATGTATTTTTTGTTACTAAGACATATATAAGATATATGCTCGATTAAACTTCAATGTTTGTCCTAACAATAAACATCCCTTATAATCAGTTAATCAGTCGGCGGTGGTGCATCTTAAATAGAAACTTCGTATGTTTGAAACGATTTGATCGGTTTAAAATGTAAATAATTATTTTTCTTTGTTTTCATACTAATTCCGACTTTCTTATTGGCATATTCTTTTTCTTCCTACCTCTTTGAAGAAAAGTATCTGAGAATAGAGCGAAATTCCGACGTATTCATGAGGTCACAATAGAGACATCGGCATTGAGTATTAATATGGAAAAATAATCCGCCAGAAAACATTGAATCGTATACTTAAATATGTTCTAATTATGAAGTACCTGAAAAAATAATTATAAGCATTGATGTCAATATTTTTAACTTCATTGGATTATGAAATAAATTTTGTTTACAAACTTTTGTGAGAATCCGCGTAATATAAATTGATCAGTTGTATACATGTTTAATACTTTTAAATGAAACCAAACAGGTTTGAAAAGATATGATCAGTTTTAGTTCTGAATATTATTATTTCGAAACTGAATATGTTTGAAAAGACATAGCCGGTTTCAGTTGTACATGTTATTATCATTATTAAGAAACTGAAAATATTTGCAAGATACTATTAATTTTATTCGTATAATTTATTTGCTGACCAAAACGCTGAAAATATATGATCGGTTTTATTTGTAAATATTATTATCAAGAAACTGAACATGTTTGAAAAGATATGGTCGGTTTAAGTTGTAAACATTATTATTAAGAAATTGATTATGTTTGAAAAGACATAGCCGGTTTCAATTATTCATGTTAATATTATTATTAAGAAACTGAACATATTGTAAAGATATGATCGGTTTTAGTTGTAAATATTAGTATAAAGAAACTAAACACGTTTGAAAAGATATGATCGGTTTTAGTTGTAAATATAAGTATTAAGATACTGAACATGTTTGAAAAGATATGATCAGTTTTAGTTGTAAATATTGTATTAAGAAACTAAACATGTTTGAAAAGATATGATCAGTTTTTGTTGTACATATTAGTAATGAGACACTGAACATGTTTGAAAAGATATGATCGGTTTTTGTTGTAAATATTAGTATTGAGAAACTCAACATGTTTGAAAAGATATGATCGGTTTTTGTTGTAAATATTAGTATTAAGAAACTTAACATGTTTGAAAAGATATGATCGTTTTTTTGTTTTAAATATTTGTACATGTAAAAAGAAACTAAACACGTTTGAAAAGATATGATCGGTTTTTGTTGTAAATATTAGTATTGAGAAACTGAACATGTTTGAAAAGATATGATCGGTTTTTGTTGTAAATATAAGTATCAAGAAACTGGACATGTTTGAAAAGATATGATCGGTTTTAGTTATAAATATTAGTATTGAGAAACGGAACATGTTTGAAAAGATATGGTCGTTTTTTGTTTTAAATATTTGTACATGTATAAAGAAACTAAACACGTTTGAAAAGATATGATCGGTTTTAGTTGTAAATCTTGTATTCAGAAACGGAACATTTTTGAAAAGATATGATCGGTTTTTATTGTAAATATTAGTATTAAGAAACTGAATATTTTTGAAAAGATATGATCGGTTTTTTATGTGAATATTAGTATTGAGAAACTGAACATTTTTGAAAAGATGTGATCGGTTTTAGTTGTGAATATTATTATCAAGAAACTGAACATGTTTGAAAAGATATGATTGGTTTTTGTTGTAAATATTAGTATTGAGAAACTGAACATGTTTGAAAAGATGTGATCGGTTTTAGTTGTAAATATTATTATCAAGAAACTGAACATGTTTGAAAAGATATGATCGGTTTTTGTTGTAAATATTGTATTCAGAAACTGAACATTTTTGAAAAGATATGATCGGTTTTTGTTGTAAATATTAGTATTGAGAAACTGAACATGTTTGAAAAGATATGATCGGTTTTTGTTGTAAATATTATTATCAAGAAACTGAACATGTTTGAAAAGATATGATCGGTTTTTGTTGTAAATATTAGTATTGAGAAACTCAACATGTTTGAAAAGATATGATCGGTTTTTGTTGTAAATATTAGTATTGAGAAACTCAACATGTTTGAAAAGATATGATCGGTTTTTGTTGTAAATATTAGTATTGAGAAACTGAACATGTTTGAAAAGATATGATCGGTTTTTGTTGTAAATATTAGTATTGAGAAACTGAACATGTTTGAAAAGATATGATCGGTTTTTGTTGTAAATATTAGTATTGAGAAACTGAACATGTTTGAAAAGATATGATCGGTTTTTGTTGTAAATATTAGTATTGAGAAACTCAACATGTTTGAAAAGATATGATCGGTTTTAGTTGTAAATATTAGTATTGAGAAACTGAACATGTTTGAAAAGATATGATCGGTTTTTGTTGTAAATATTAGTATTGAGAAACTGAACATGTTTGAAAAGATATGATCGGTTTTTGTTGTAAATATTAGTATTGAGAAACTGAACATGTTTGAAAAGATATGATCGGTTTTTGTTGTAAATATTAGTATTGAGAAACTGAACATGTTTGAAAAGATATGATCGGTTTTTGTTGTAAATATTAGTATTGAGAAACTCAACATGTTTGAAAAGATATGATCGGTTTTAGTTGTAAATATTAGTATTGAGAAACTGAACATGTTTGAAAAGATATGATCGGTTTTAGTTGTAAATATTAGTATTGAGAAACTGAACATGTTTGAAAAGATATGGTCGGTTTGAGTTACAAATATTAGTATTAAGAAACTGAACATGTTTGAAAAGATATGATCGGTTTTAGTTGTAAATATTAGTATTAAGAAACTAAACATGACTGAAAAGATATGATCGGTTTTAGTTGTAAATATTAGTATTAAGAAACTGAACATGTTTGAAAAGATATGATCGGTTTTAGTTGTAAATATTAGTATTGAGAAACTGAACATGTTTGAAAAGATATGATCGGTTTTAGTTGTAAATATTAGTATT
This sequence comes from Argopecten irradians irradians, assembly GCA_004382745.1. Taxonomy (NCBI): domain Eukaryota; kingdom Metazoa; phylum Mollusca; class Bivalvia; order Pectinida; family Pectinidae; genus Argopecten; species Argopecten irradians. The sequence goes on along the minus strand of SAYR01061286.1, from coordinate 2,635,934 downwards.
AAGAAACTGAACATGTTTGAAAAGATATGATCGGTTTTAGTTGTAAATATTATTATCAAGAAACTGAACATGTTTGAAAAGATATGATCGGTTTTAATTGTAAATATTGTATTAAGAAACTGAACATATTTGAAAAGATATGATCGGTTTTTGTTGTAAATATTAGTATTAAGAAACTGAACATGTTTGAAAAGATATGATCGGTTTTACTTGTAAATATTATTATCAAGAAACTGAACATTTTTGAAAAGATATGATCGGTTTTTGTTGTAAATATTAGTATTGAGAAACTGAACATGTTTGAAAAGATATGATCGGTTTTAGTTGTAAATAGTATTATCAAGAACTGAACATGTTTGAAAAGATATGATCGGTTTTAGTTGTAAATATTGTATTAAGAAACTGAACATTTTTGAAAAGATATGATCGGTTTTCGTTGTATATATTAGTATTGAGAAACTGAACATGTTTGAAGAGATATGATCGGTTTTTGTTGTAAATATTAGTATTGAGAAACTGAACATGTTTGAAGAGATATGATCGGTTTTTATTTTAAATATCAGTACATGTATAAAGAAACTGAACATGTTTGAAAAGATATGATCGGTTTGTGTTGTAAATATTAGTATCAAGAAACTGAATATGTTTGAAAAGATATGTTCGGTTTTAGTTTTAAATATTAGAATTACGAAACTGAACATTTTTGAAAAGATATGATCGGTTTTTGTTGTAAATGGTTTTGTTAAAAGAACCTGATCAAACATGTTCGAAAAGATGAATTGGTTTAAGTTATAAGTAACACTGTGAAAGATGCTTTACCGCCAAAGAAAGAAAATTGATTTTAATATATCAAAACGGAAGGAAACAAATAAGAACACTTCATTTTCTTCGTTTACACAAGATACTTACTGTACAATATTACCATAATTGAAAAGTTTGAAATTCGTATTATTATTCAGAATGAAAGTATCCAAAATAATAAATTGTATCCTGAAAAGAGTCCACTGCACTATATGCCCTATATGAAATGAGGTAATGTTTCCACAGAAACAGAAGCAACGCAAATATTTTTTTTTTTCGTGTTTCTTGTTTATTAAGAAATATAAATATATACGGTTTAATTTTATTATTTGTCCAAATGATGAATATTGTTTAATCTTCGACGGCGGAACATATTTAATAGAAACTGGACATGTTTGAAAAGATATGATCAGGTTAAGTTGTAAATATTATTATTAAGAAACAACATGTTTGAGAAGATATAATCAGTTTAAGTTGTAAATGTAAATTATTAAGAAACTGTTCATATTTGAAAGATATGATTAGTTTTATTCGTACAATATATTTGCTGACTAAGACGCTGAACATGTTTGAAAAGATATGATCTGTTTTAGTTACAAATATTTCTATCGAGTGAGAATAAATGTTGGTTGTATGTGTATGAGTAAGGAATAATAAAAGATAGTCAAAACAAAGTTTTTGTATTTTCCTTTTTATTTCGTAGATGTATTTGGCATGATCTAAAGAGTTAAAATATATGAGGTGACTTTACTTTACGGTCACATTATACTGACAACGGACAAACCAATCGTCTCACTTCCTTGAACAGGAACAAAAACTACCACATTTATAGACAATTCTAATCAAACCCAGAACCGAGACCCATCCTCACAGGGATGAACCCCTAACCGAAGGCCAAAGGTGAGGCGGTGCCAAGGGAAACGTTACATAGAATGTAGTCAGTTAGAATGGAGAGAAACGATAGATTGTTTCTATAACAGAAAGTATGCAGATAGAAGTAGAAAGTAGAATAACATTTTAAAAGGGTATCAACATAATCTAACTTTGTTTGTGCAGCTTCGTATCTGTATTTAAGAGCTTGGAATATCAGCTGTTCTACATAACACTATACGGTTTTGAAAGGTTTCAAGAGTAGTATTTACTGTCCACTGAAAAGTGTTTAGTATCATTATATATTGGCGTAACTTATTTGATACTTTTAACAAAATAACTGAAGGACAACAAGGGTAATATCTAACAATAGTTTTATTAATATTATTAAACGTCCAACGTTTTATTACATTGGCGGACGAGCTGATACAATGATCACCGCCATACATTTGGAATTGGATGGGTAATTATTTTTATGATCAATATCTATATCTTTAAAGCATACTACGAAGACGATACATAATGTAGTTTAATAATATATATCAATGTACAAGAACCGGATTTCTATTTATTTTAATCCGAGTTATTCCCCTTTGTTTTACCTTGTCAGTTCTGATCAAAGAAGCGAAACAAAGGGACGTAACTCTGACAGACCTGAATGATCATAACCAAATAGGTAGACATATACTGTAGTTTTAAGGAATGTTTAAAATTCTTTAGCACAACCATGGATAAATTGATATACAAAGAAATAATCAATCACAGGTAAATATTGATAAACTATAATATCAATCCCGACAAATGACTTTCTTTCTATAAATTTTGTATACACCGAATGACATATATAATTAATTTATTATATAACAGGTAACGACTATGCTATTTATTCTTAAATATGATCCACCGCTAACAAACGGTATTTGTTCTCTATCAATAACAGGAGCAGACGTATAAGTATTTTTTCAGTTACAAAAGTTACTTACTTTACTTAAATAAAAATATTAAAATTAATTAATTGCATCCCGAAAAAATTCCGTGGCACTATATCTTGTATGGAATAAAGTACTGATTGCGCATGCACCAAAAGCAAAAGAAATCGTTTTATATTATTGTTAGTGTTAACTAGATATACATATATGTACACGATTAAACACGAATTATTATTCAAATGATGAGTATCGTTTATGCTCTGTCGGCGGAGGAGCATCTTTAAGCATTATTCTCAAATAAAAATATTCTTCATTCTTCATAGAATGACATTCTTCATAGACGTGAAGCGGGATAATTCATTTAGTCTATGCAAAACTAACGACTGTAACAGATGCAATTACATTATTGAAATAAAAATTTAGTAAAGAGTTAAAAACGTCGATCACAAACAACTTTTTAGTGGTCGGTTGTATATGACGTCATTAAAATATGTATTATATTTAAGTCTATCATTGGATATGTAAAGTCATTTAAAGTCACTATGATTGAATTGAAGCAGCATTAGTGATGTAGTTTTCCTTTAAAGATTATGTAGAGAGCGACGCTTTAAAGCCATACAACCAACCACATATAACGACATTGATAGTAACAATTGGAATATCGAGGATGACATTGTTTTAGTTTCATGATCAAATCTTAAAGAATACTAGACACATCAGAGTATACAGAGTAAGGCTAAATGAATAACTGAAATATGATTCTCACATTGATATTAAATATTACAACAAACAACAAATTACAAATATACACAAATATCCATAGAAGATCGCTCTCCGTTCCACATAACATTACCAATGATACCTAACAGACGATATGTAGTTTAACAATACGTTAGATATGGTTGTCACAAACGTGTGTCATATTCCTTATCTGCCAGTCCGTCAGACATTCCTTCTCCAAGGGGGACAACCCAAGTATCCACCCCAGGATAACTTCCCTTACTACTTCGACTGCCTCCTGTTAAAGATGCGCGGCTGCTGCTGCTTCCTTCTCCGCTGGTTTCTGTCATTGGCTCCTCACCACGGAGTATGTCCACGTCAGGGATAGGGTTGGTCATGTGACTCACGTGCCGGTTTTCTGTCTTCGTCAATAAGGAGCGCTCCAACTTAAAAAATGTATATACGTGTATTATTATACGTTATCAAGCATAAGACAATAGTCTATGAAGTCCATACGGATTTTAATTTAAGGGGAATGATCAAAGATGTTTGCAAGGTTTGGTACAGGTATATAGTACAAAAAATGAATTTGTTATTGGATTATGAGGCCTAAGATATCCATGAAAAATTACAGAGAATGCATACTTGTTTAGCATAACGTATTCCGGATGGGCAGTACCACATCCCTGTTCTCGCCTTATTCCGAAGATAAACAACAGCAACTACACCAGTAAACGCCACGAAGCTTGATAGAATGATCACTGCCAGGAACAGGCCGAAGTGTTGTGCGAAGATTGACGTCCGTCCGGTCACGTCCTTGGGTCTTATTGTATCTGTAGCTCCACTTTCAGGTACAGAAAACTCGGTCAGCGTTGCTCCATAGAATATAAGCTAAGAACAAAAACTTTTATTTCAGATTCTTCATTTTTTCTATGATTCCGACTTGGTTTTTCTCGTTTTTATATTAAAAAGCTACGAATATTGTTAAGAAGTTAAATTATGATACCACTGACGGGAGCTCAAGTTAAATTTAAATTGAGATGATAAAAGAAATCTGGATCTGTATACCTAGAGCATCACATGTTTTTGTTAGACTTATCTTGTATCATGATAAAATAAACACAACTTACGTCTTGTCCCAAAGATAGCCTCACTTCCCTTCTCTGTAAGAGGTACTCGAGGTAACGACTCTGAACAAATCCACCTACACAAATATCAGAAATAGTCATGTCGTGATAATATAAGATTCTGAAAATCCGGTGGTCCTAGATATAGGGAGAAACGACTGTCATATTACAAGCATCTTCATTAGAGCGTTATATCAAATAAACTACTTTTTAAGTTAGAAGAAAATTATGGACACAGCAAGAACAAATGTGGAAGATAAATAATAATAAAGTCAAAGAGAAAAATACAATCTTACACGATCCGTCATGTGGACAGGGATATCTCATCCCGAGCGAAAGATTGTGGCTAGTCAACCCAGGCTTTCGCTCGGGTTGAAATATCACTGTCAAAATGACAGGCCAGATTATTTTAGTATTCTGCTTTTCGCATTATATTGGATAATCTCTATGCATTCTTGTAACAACGTACCTAATGGATGTTTGACCTCTAGCAAAAGAACAACGATGTTGCCCATTGATGATGTGTTCCGGATGTAAACATCTGATGACAGGAAGTGGGTGCTATTTCGATGAGAATCTCTTATATCACGTCGAAAACGTCGTCCATAGAACCGAGTTAGCATTCTTGCAAACGCTGTTTTGACAGATGCCCGAAAATTTTGCTCACCCTGTAAAATCCAAACATATTTCCGTATAACGGTGTCTAATTTTCGCTATTTTCGTCAGAACATAGCTTGGCGAAAATTGAACTGGCGAATATCAAATAAGTAGGAGTAAGTTCGCATTAACTGATAATGGGTATTCCATCATAATTATTTTATAATACCGAACCAAATTAAAAGAAAAAAAATCTCTGTTAAAAGAACTCATGAAGATATTTCCCAACAACAACGTTGCTAAATTTATTTGGCTACAAAAAAAATAAGCGTTGCCATTTTTGGTTGACGCTGCAGATGACGTCAACTTCGGGTCACGTGCGGAGCTTCCAAGGGGTTATTTTCCTGGGTTTATTTCCCTCGGGGGTTATTTCCCTGGGGTTATCATATCATATGTCTCTACTACGATAAATAAAAATTATAAATCGCCCTTGAAACAAAAAAGATTTACAGTATATTAGCTACTGTGTTCAGAGTTTAGAACACTGAATATCGTTTATCGCAAGAATGAAATAGCAGGAAATAACCAAATGGCACGTGTTAATCTAAAGCCTCGCCATCACCCAAATTTGAAGTTTTCAGATAATCTACGCCAGATAGCCAAACACCTATAGGGGTTGATTTCCATTCACCTGGCAAAGAATTATATCGTTTTCCTTGTGCGCGTCGCGCATAAAGATGCATATGTTAATATATGATGTATCCACAGTCATAAATACATCCACACACCGCAACGCAATGCACATAAATGAGGCTGTTCTTAAATGACACTAACTCTTCATAGGACGTTAATCTATATAACCGAACTAATCATGTTGTTTGTTCTTGCGACTGACTTCTTCAACACAAAATCGGTTTCGACAATGTGTCACTGTGTACTGCATGTATTTTATATATCATCACAGATAAACTATTTAAGCGTATACAGTGTATATAGAATCATACCTGTTTATCTTCTATAGCCTCATAAAGGTTGAAGACAATCTGAATGCACTTGGTGCAGCTCTCTCCAGTGGTATCGGAAGATGGAAACGTCACAGTAGCCATCTTGGAGGGCAATACATTATGAGTGGCTGATGGTAATAGCTCAGGACGCGTAGATTGTGGTAAACTATTGATAGACTGTGGTAAATCCGTTGATGTTGTCGTTTGGTTTAAAAGGGGTGTTTGCAACCGAGTTGAATTGATCGTGAAGAATGATGCAGACGCAGATGAAGGTCTGATTTGCAGACTACTGAAAGATTGTTCTACTTTCAACGTTGGCAATGCAAGAAGGGACGATGACGTGGAAATCATATTGTGAATAGTTGAAGTAGCCATAGGTTGTCCAATATTTGATACAGATTGAAGAATAATCTGAGAAGACGATGACGTTGAGGCAACACTTTGTATCGGTTGCGATATTGTTGAATGGGATGGAATGTCTCTTTGACTTTCAAGATGCATGGAAGTAGTAACATGTAAAGAATATGTGTTTGCCATATCCCCAGTTGCTACCAAAGAAGGCTCAAGACAGGTACTACAAGAGGTTGTATACTGTCTACTGGTTGATGCCAACACATTCCGAGGCGATTCAGGATTCTTTGCGTCAAGTCCTATATAAATGTTAGTATTTGAATTGTCATCGGCTTTATCAATAGACGCTGTTGGCAAAATATAAGCATCAGCAGATGTTCTAGTAATGTATTCGGCCATCCATTTCGTTGTCGTTGATGCCGTTACATAGTCACTGACATAGTCCTTTGTGGCGATAGACATTTGACCGTCAGTCGGAAAGACGGGTGGTGTTTTTGACATTTGATCGCTGTTCAAAGACTCTGGAAAAGCAGTTGGCAGGGATGCGCTAACACTAGAATAATTTACCAACAAGATGGAACTATGAATTGGTGGTTTTCCAACCAATGTAGTGGTTGCATGTGTGTCTGTTGGCATCACAGTTCCTTCCAACATCTCTCGTTTTGTATCTGTTTCCTTAGAAAGTGACCTACTGTCAGGCCCATCCTCATTATTTCCTCCTAGATGTGTTTGAGCAGCTGCTACAACTGGCTGACCGGATGTAAGACTGACAGGCGGTCTCGTTCTATCTCGTAACACCGAGAAGTAAAACGTGATCGGCGTTCGTGTTGCGTAAGTAGTTGTGGGTTGCGGCAAGGATGATGATTTTTCTGTGAATAATAGATATATTCTTTTATCAGTATAATTAGTATATAACAGTAAAGCTTAATATATGCATTTGGGAAAAAATTGCCAAGCTCACCAAAATAATATTAAATTCACACTCAGACTGATTGGCAGTTCCTATCTATCTCCAATTTTAATCACAGTTTTAACTCATCTTTGGTCATTCTCTTACAAGCGTACATTTCGTTATATCGGGATGACATCATTTCATTCGGGCTTTGAAAACGAATACATCGTTAAAATTGAACGTGAAAAATGTAAATCTAACAAATAAAGAACAAACCGTTGACATATCGTCTAATGTAAGTGATAAAATCGTAATTTATGTGGGTTTATCGTAAAGTGATAATCAAAAGTTCCAATGATAGCCCATGGACGTAGTTATATCATCAGATCTAAGCTTTCCAGAACATGGAAAATTGCATATTGGAATAATAAATTATCAGTTATAGAAGATTATGGTTGGTGGTTCACAATTATTCACAATGTTCAAGAAATCCAGAGCCTACCTGAGCTGCAGAGGTGGCTAGAGGCGACACATACACCATTTGGACATCTGGTGTGGCTTTCAGGACAGGCCATGTCATCTGAAACGTGATCTTACACTTCAGTGAATATTCTTCCATAACCAGGACACTTGTATTTAAAACTGATGTTTTTAAAATCTACACCATTAATAAATAAATCTGTACTGTAACACACGCTTACAACGAATTCACGGTTGTTAACGTAGTACTCGTCAGCCCCCGCCAGAATTCCTGTAAGATGTTTATAGTATTTGTATAACGAACTATGCTTATAACGAGGTGATTGCATTCGTCACCAGAGGTTCGTTGCAACCGTGTTTTAGCTGTACATGATTTAGAGATATATTTAGTATTATTTACCTAAAGTTGACACATCCCTGATTTGTCTGATGTCAGGAAGAACATCATTGTCTGTGCTGTCACCCGCAATCGGACGAAGAGGTATGTCGCTTTTCTCAGTGGCTAATTCCCCCGTTTTCACTGTGTAGGGAGATATATCGCTTTGTGGTCCTAAAAGACACATGGTTTGACTTAGATTGGTAATATAATTTCAATAGGTGAAGCTGTCTAGAACAGCATCCTATGTGTGCGATATACACTGGGTTCATTTTTGCTGGTTCTCTTTGTTCTAAGATGTTACAGTTATTTTAAAGTGCATTCTCACTGAAAATATACTGTTGATAATATTTAGCTAGATATCTCAACTGGTAATATTAAATAATGATTACAGTGGACTAATCAGGACATTCGCGTATCCAGTTCAAAAAGTCCGGATTGCGAGGTTTCCTGTCAGCCAGATTTTGTATACTTAGTTACCTTAGTTACAGTATAATCGTGTTTGTTCCTCGACATTTTTTGTCCGGATTGTGAGGTTTCCGTACTTTCGGCATCCGGATTACCGACTGTCCACTGTATTTAGTTACTAATTTCAGAAACATATATACATAGAGATTGGAAACTCCTTCTTTGTCTTTGTTGACAGGCAGCGGGACCTCCGGTTAATAGACATTTTCCCTTGGCTAACTTCTTTCAAGTGTATTCTTTTAAACATGATATTTTTGCATCAACACAAAGTTTAAACATTATATCATGGTTTGATGTAATCAGTTTTTTCCAATTGATGTTATTTATTATGTTTTTGAAAGCATGAAAATTGGCAATTTTACCTGGTTTTTCGAAAATCAGACATTCAAAACCGGAAGTGCATTTTGTTTTATTGATATATAAGTAATAACATTATTTTTTCTTTCCAAAATCGTCCTCAATCCATCTGAAAATTACTGAACTTTTATAACATTTCAAAGTTAATCTGCTGTATTTAACTATTTAAAAGTTTATCTAAAAATCCCTAAGCACATACAGAGGTACATCTGCCGATCGTAAAAATGGCGGAGTTGCCAATCTCTGTATATATATTTCAGCTTACCTCGCTTACCTTCCCCACAGTATCCCACGCTGCATCTGTCAGTTGGGCGGAGCCAATATACGAAGAAGTTACCACAGTTATGAACAAAAGCCGTTTCCTTGACGACACAGCACTGCCATATGTCTAATACCGGATGTGAGCCACAGACGAATCCGGACACCGTATGGCCTGGCTGGGGTAAATCTTCACCCCGGATATCCAACCACATAGCAACAAGGCATCCACACACGTGATTCTGTAAAATAATATCACCGCAAGGAATCAATTACGCAATTCTATAAAATCATCACTGCCATATGACCACCAATTTTTTTTTTAAATCTAATAAAATTATAATGACCACCATAAAATAATTGCGTTGCGTTTGTCATACATTCTTATATAGATTTAAAAAAATCAAATTCTGCTCATTTTCGGTGGTCATGTTTAGAAGATCTTGCCCAGAATCTATCATCTTTTTTAATTGACTTGAATAAAGTTTTTTGTTATTGAGCTCAATATTTACAGTATTTTCAACTTAATTCTAATAATATCATCTTACTAATGACATTCCGCGTGACGTCAGTTTTCGTTATGAGATAATAACATAGTCAACGACAATGCTCGTTACCACAAGAATAACTCAACACAACGAAATGTGCTGTTGATGTTTTATAATTGACTGTAAAACTCAAGCATATATATTGATACTACAGGAGTTTCTTACACTGCTGGACTACAGACATGTATCTCATATTAAAACTGAAGGCAGTTCAGGAGAAACAATGACCGATTATATGCATGCAGAAATTCCCTTTTACATATTACAGGGTGAGTTCAAAGCAACAGTCAACCACAGTATACCATTATTCGATTCTTTTTGTGTGTATCAAGGGGATCTCTGCAGGCCTGTGATTAGTTACTTTTTTTTTCTCCTGAACTGCATTCAGTTTCCATATGACCGTAATAATAAGCCATTGAATATCGAGGTGATTTATCACAATCATTTGTCATTTATATAGAGTTTCATTTCGTAATATGTGTAAAGAACTAATTAGATTTTAGGAAAATACAATTGTAAATCTTTTGAGCATGACTTTACTTTGACACATGTTGTTGGAAGAGATAGAGAATGTCCCCCTGTTGTCATCAAACGGTACCAGCCTTCTCTGATTTGAGAGTCACAGTTATCTCCCCTTCTGCTTCCAATTTCTCGCCAGGGGTCATTCAAAACAGTATGATTCTTACAGATTTCTATGGATAGACAATAATTAGATCATTTGATAAGTAAACCACATATATATATAACACTCTTTTAAAACAAAACAAAAGCTCATTGAGGACGTTTAACATCAAGTTAGGTAGCTTGTCCACTTCAGTAGTTCTAAATGAATTATATATAATTTTTACACTTGATATTATTTTGTTCGCTCAAATTACTTCCACGTACGATATTGAAAGTAAATCGATTTGAATGGTATGTTGTCTGTTAGAATATTTAAAACAACAACTCTAACAAAAGCTTAAATGTATAAATTTCTTGATAAAAACAGATGTTCAAATAACTTTTATACTTTAACAGGAAAATGAAATTGTACTGTTGTAACATGGAGCATAATAAAGATATTAAATGTGGTCTTACCAGTGCTGGTCATTTTTAGAATCTGCTCGTGCAATCGGAACGACTCTGAAATGTCAACATAAATGCATTATACTAGGCTACAAGGCAGACAAGTGAAATCGGGAAAATAAACAAAACTACGTGTAAATGAAAAATAAATCCTACCTATTTTGAAGCAAAACGATGGAACACAGGTTTGTTAATTACACTTCATTATGATTTCTCCTAGACAAGACGGATTCTCACATTATGCATCAACAAGATGGGAGAATATTACTTATAATATGAAATCAAACTAATAATTTATCACCGACTGATTTAATGAGAAACAGAAGAAACATTTAGGAAGTTTTAACACTTCCAGGTTTTTCCATCCTTGTAAAACCGTTTAAAATATGCAACCACTATTAGACGACAACAAGACTTTAGTAAAACTTCAATATGCAGTTCAAAAATGATAAAAAGAAGAAATGATATAATGTGAAGTCTGATCACAATCATTAAGTAGAAGTGCATTACATAATATATATTCCATATTTTGCGTGCAGACTCGTATATAAAACTCTCACTGATCAACAAAAATTAGGCAAACACTTTTTTAGTTATTTAAATCATATATAAGTTATTTGTACCGTAATTTCCACAATCACGAATCAAGAATAGATTTTAATATTGTATTTACTGCCAAAAATTACTTACAAAAATAACACTTTGAGAATACTTACAATGCATAGGCTTTAATTTTACAATTACAAATAAGAGCTGAAAATTATTTTTAGAAGTACATACACTGCTAAAAATCATTATATTTACATATGGTCGGTCCATGAAGCCAAGATATGGTCCAAACTTTCATTTCACATTTTTTTACATTATTATTTATATTAATAGTAACTGTAAAGTGATTTCTTTAGGTATGTTTCAATCTAAACATACATCAGGCATACAAAAACAATAATTTTACAGAGCTTAGAATATGTGTCGTTACTAATGCTTATTATTGCATGCTTGTCTGTCCATCTTAATTATTCTTAAAGCTTAATTTATCAAACCTGATGGTTTTTATTAGATTACTGACAAAACATGTCAAAATTAGGCTAGTTATGGCACATATAGCTTATCATAGGTCGTTTGATAAGGAAAATCATTTTGGACAAAAGAGTCTTGTTTCCGCCCATCATAACATGTGTTTATAAATAAACTAAATCTAAAAGGATAGACATATTTAAACAAACGTATTTTAAGATGCCAATCATTAGTTAGGGATTTGATCCAATATAGGCGAAGCCTAAATGTATTGTTTGAAGTGCGTTACAGAGCGGATGGGCTGGTCGACCTTCTGTGAACGGGAAATCGATCATTACGGGGGAGTGATGGTGTTATTTCTGTTTTAAGATTTAGAGGAAGTAACTTCTGTCCATTACAATTGTTTTCTATATATGTCACAAAAGGCAAACCAAGAGGAGGCCACTTACATGTATATATATCATAGCTGCCCACGCGATTATTAACCGAGAATCTCCGATTATGGTACACATATAGTAACACGCGTACGGGCTTATGAATTTACTTCAGATATTCAATTAATGCAAGCAAGATCTCCTAGTTTTGCCTCTTTGTCTGATATTTTGGTTTTAGTGCTATTTTGGTGATGTTCAAATCAAGTTATTTGTAACAACCCGTTATAATTCTGTACGCTAGGCAAATAATTTGTTTACATATTGTAATTGTTTTAAAGTATAAACCCTTTCATTGTGGATATGTAGATATTCACTCAGGTGAAATGCAATTGTAAATTAAAAGTAAATTGTATCTATTATGCATTTTTATTGAACTGAACTGCTAAAATAAGAAAGGATAAAAAATTATTTAAATGTAGCTGCTATTTGTTTTTACTTCTGTTTGTTTTCCTAGCCGTCAACCTTGGTCAATTATTAGGCAACCGATCCTGTTGTGGCAGACGTTAACCAGGATACTTGGAGAAAAAATCACAGACCTACTTCTAGAACAGCCATGACAGATACAGTACGTACCACGTCGGCCTCAAGGTTACAGGTGAAGAACGAGATAATTGGTCGAAAATCAGACATTTTGCGATCAATAGGGAGAGAAAAAGTGAAAAAGAAATCTCAGAAAATTTATCATCTTAGTCGCTGTATTAAAAGGCACTTCAATGTCATTGTCACCGCGACCCTTAAATGGACGGTAAGTGATAAAATATTAGTCACCCTAACCATTGACGCTCGCTGCCACTTGTTATCCTGTTTTGGATAAAATTATGGGAGACAATGTGGTTTATATAAATTATGTATACGTTACACTACTCGTTGTGTCAATATTTGTGTCGTAACATTTAAACAGGCGCGAAAAAATACCACACCTATTACATCATTATACTGTTACATCCCTACCGTATTCATCATAACGGTACTGTTATATTACTACCGTAATTCCCATAACAAGTCAATGTCCAAACGAATTGACCTCCAATTGCTGTCGTATTTTTTGTAAAAACAAGATAGAAAAAATAACATTGTTTTCACAATCTTTTTCTAACCCCACTCAGACCTTCAACTCCCAAACCCACCCTCATCCTAACCCCTCTTAACATTGTAGATTTCGTAATAAAAACAAACTTGTCTTGTAGTAGTTTAAAGTGTAGAAGTGTTAATTAAACAGTCTCCTCTCCTGGACGAAAACTGCCATAGTTTCTTAATAATTCACCACATATATAAAGTGACGAAATATGTTATTAAGATAAATACACTAATCATAAACTCATAATGATAACGGATGCTATAAAAACCATCTAGTTTTGACCATGTCCAAATTGTTGACAATTTTCACATATAAATCACATATAATGTGTACCAGAGTTGTAACTTATGGTTAAATCAACACGTGGTCCACTTAGTTTTTTCTTGCTATAATTTTTTATCATCCTAACATATTCATAAAAAAAACCTTTTGACATTAAGACACGTGCTGCTTCCAGAATTTTCCAAATTTTCCGAATTGCCCTATTTAATAAATTGATTTTTTATATGGATATCAAAGTAAAAGAACTTTTTATTTAAGAAATAAAAACATACCTGCATTAGTTGTAATGGCAGTCCAGGCCAGGTAGAGGACAAGTGTAGCTAATTCCATGGTGATGCTTTGGTCTGCGTTGCCTCACGACTGCTAACAGTGTACAGGCACCGGGGATGAGGTCTCTCATTTCGGGGCGAGGGTTTAAATTCCTCGGTGTCACTCGATAGCCTGTTCATACTGAAAACAAATGATAAACTATTTTTGTCGCATGATGTGTGTGTACGCGACTCCAAATCAAAACACACCGATGAGTAATGACGAATTTTCAGAATCAGGATTTCTGTACTTGAATTGTGTAATATAAAGTAGCACTACATTCATCCGAGTGTAATGTGAAAGTCATAAGTTACTCGTTCCGCTTTGCATTTTTATTACATATGTTGACAATCTAATGGGTTCCGTATATACTACAAACTTTAACACCCTTTCGTCGCTGGACACACCCAGGGAAACCCCGCCCTGCCACTCATCTCCACTTTAAAAATCCTACTCCCAAAAATAATAGCGTGATATAATATAATAGTAATACAATTACTGATTTTGTAAACAATATATATTGTCATCCACAGAATTCGTCATAACTTTATCCCAAAAATAGCCGTCTCTCCTTCGTTAATCAACCCCCTCCTCCACCGTCACCCCCTCCTCCCTCTAACACCCCCACTACCATTCCTAATGCCACATCACCATTAAGTTACAGGTTAATCTACTTTGTTTAGATAATTCCCTATTGTTCTGGACAAGGCTGGCTCATTGATTAGTCGGCCAGCGATAGGACAGGGTCTTGTTACGGCGGCTGGCTCACCTTAGAGCCGTGCGGTAGGTCATGTATTTTTGTGACAACTCCCAACCTGGATATGGGCTAGTTTTTGATGGCATGCTGTAAGATATGGCCGTATCCATATTGATGGACATCATTTCGGAAGATTAAAATCTATAAACTAATTTATATAGAAAGAGAGCGCGAAAGAGAAGAGGAAAGATAGAGGGAATCTGGGTAGATATATATATATATGTCTATAAAGTGGTTTTTTGACTCACTAGCATATGGCTAAATTCAGTATTATGTATTAAAAAAGGTATATAATTTCATTAGAGAAAGGTTAAAGACATTTATTCCAAAGCTTCACTTTTCTGGGCCCAGTTTCACAAACATTTTAAGAATTCCTTAATTTAAAATTCTCCATAGGAAAGAATTACAGAATTTAAGGAATGCTCTTAAATTCAAGATGTCTTTTTTGGAAATTATGCAGTTAAGGAATTCCTTAAAATTAAGGAATGTACGTGGCTCCTGACCATATCTCATCAATGTTATCCTAATTCACTTCTAGCCATCATGTACGATGGTCCATAACACACCCTTATCATACTTAGAAATGTAAGGATAATAGACAGGTTTTATCTAGATGTGATTTTGTCATCTGTTTAGACAAATCAAATTTTGACGGGTTTTGATGAATCTAATGGTCTGATATTTCGATAACCTATGGTCTGTGTATTATGTAGTTAAGCGTACTGTATAATTAATTACTATAAGGTAGTACAGGATTACCAAGAAAGAGAACGGATTTTGTTTGAAGATGTGAATTGTTATGTTCATTTTTTTCATAGCCAGAAATGCCTTCAATATTTTATAACAGACTTGATATTAGGCGTGGACTATGATTTTCTTTACGTTCATATGTTAATATTTTTGTTCATAATAAACATTGTAATAATTGTTATTTGTTTATTGCCTAAGAAAAATAACAATTTGATAATTTTCTTTCAAAAGGAAGTGTTCACCTTGCAGAGTCGGGTGAAATGAAAGACCACGGAATTCCGTATAAATGTATATATAAATTGAAATATGGCTTAACGCGGTAAAATAAAAACCACACTAACAGGGACTTCAGGTTATGTAAAGAGTCATTTAATGTACACGCACATATGTTTTAATCAATCTACAAATTTCATAAACATCACCACCATAAACGTTTTATGTTTCTCCCATACTTGACAACACCCATATAACCCTTACTCTCGGTACAATAATAAACACCATATAACCCTTACTGTCGGTACAATAATAAACACCATATAACCCTTACTCTCGGTACAATAATAAACACCATATAACCCTTACTCTCGGTACAATAATAAACACCATAAAACCCTTACTGTCGGTACAATAATAAACACCATAAAACCCTTACTGTCTGTACAATAATAAACACCATATAACACTTACTGTCGGTACAACAATAAACACCCATATAACCCTTGCTGTCGGTACAATAATAAACACCCATATAACCCTTACTGTCGGTACAATAATAAACACCCATATAACACTTACTGTCGGTACAATAATAAACACCATATAACACTTACTGTCGGTACAATAATAAACACCAATATAACACTTACTGTCGGTACAATAATAAACACCCATATAACCCTTACTGTCGGTACAATAATAAACACCCATATAACCCTTACTGTCGGTACAATAATAAACACCCATATAACACTTACTGTCGGTACAATAATAAACACCCATATAACCCTTACTGTCGGTACAATAATAAACACCCATATAACCCTTACTGTCGGTACAATAATAAACACCCATATAACCCTTACTGTCGGTACAATAATAAACACCCATATAACCCTTACTGTCGGTACAATAATAAACACCCATATAACCCTTACTGTCGGTACAATAATAAACACCCATATAACCCTTACTGTCGGTACAATAATAAACACCCATATAACCCTTACTGTCGGTACAATAATAAACACCCATATAACCCTTACTGTCGGTACAATAATAAACACCCATATAACCCTTACTGTCGGTACAATAATAAACACCCATATAACACTTACTGTCGGTACAATAATAAACACCCATATAACCCTTACTGTCGGTACAATAATAAACACCCATATAACCCTTACTGTCGGTACAATAATAAACACCCATATAACCCTTACTGTCGGTACAATAATAAACACCCATATAACACTTACTGTCGGTACAATAATAAACACCCATATAACCCTTACTGTCGGTACAATAATAAACACCCATATAACCCTTACTGTCGGTACAATAATAAACACCCATATAACCCTTACTGTCGGTACAATAATAAACACCCATATAACCCTTACTGTCGGTACAATAATAAACACCCATATAACCCTTACTGTCGGTACAATAATAAACACCCATATAACCCTTACTGTCGGTACAATAATAAACACCCATATAACCCTTACTGTCGGTACAATAATAAACACCCATATAACCCTTACTGTCGGTACAATAATAAACACCCATATAACCCTTACTGTCGGTACAATAATAAACACCCATATAACCCTTACTGTCGGTACAATAATAAACACCCATATAACCCTTACTGTCGGTACAATAATAAACACCCATATAACCCTTACTGTCGGTACAATAATAAACACCCATATAACCCTTACTGTCGGTACAATAATAAACACCCATATAACCCTTACTGTCGGTACAATAATAAACACCCATATAACCCTTACTGTCGGTACAATAATAAACACCCATATAACCCTTACTGTCGGTACAATAATAAACACCCATATAACCCTTACTGTCGGTACAATAATAAACACCCATATAACCCTTACTGTCGGTACAATAATAAACACCCATATAACCCTTACTGTCGGTACAATAATAAACACCCATATAACCCTTACTGTCGGTACAATAATAAACACCCATATAACCCTTACTGTCGGTACAATAATAAACACCCATATAACCCTTACTGTCGGTACAATAATAAACACCCATATAACCCTTACTGTCGGTACAATAATAAACACCCATATAACCCTTACTGTCGGTACAATAATAAACACCCATATAACCCTTACTGTCGGTACAATAATAAACACCCATATAACCCTTACTGTCGGTACAATAATAAACACCCATATAACCCTTACTGTCGGTACAATAATAAACACCCATATAACCCTTACTGTCGGTACAATAATAAACACCCATATAACCCTTACTGTCGGTACAATAATAAACACCCATATAACCCTTACTGTCGGTACAATAATAAACACCCATATAACCCTTACTGTCGGTACAATAATAAACACCCATATAACCCTTACTGTCGGTACAATAATAAACACCCATATAACCCTTACTGTCGGTACAATAATAAACACCCATATAACCCTTACTGTCGGTACAATAATAAACACCCATATAACCCTTACTGTCGGTACAATAATAAACACCCATATAACCCTTACTGTCGGTACAATAATAAACACCCATATAACCCTTACTGTCGGTACAATAATAAACACCCATATAACCCTTACTGTCGGTACAATAATAAACACCCATATAACCCTTACTGTCGGTACAATAATAAACACCCATATAACCCTTACTGTCGGTACAATAATAAACACCCATATAACCCTTACTGTCGGTACAATAATAAACACCCATATAACCCTTACTGTCGGTACAATAATAAACACCCATATAACCCTTACTGTCGGTACAATAATAAACACCCATATAACCCTTACTGTCGGTACAATAATAAACACCCATATAACCCTTACTGTCGGTACAATAATAAACACCCATATAACCCTTACTGTCGGTACAATAATAAACACCCATATAACCCTTACTGTCGGTACAATAATAAACACCCATATAACCCTTACTGTCGGTACAATAATAAACACCCATATAACCCTTACTGTCGGTACAATAATAAACACCCATATAACCCTTACTGTCGGTACAATAATAAACACCCATATAACCCTTACTGTCGGTACAATAATAAACACCCATATAACCCTTACTGTCGGTACAATAATAAACACCCATATAACCCTTACTGTCGGTACAATAATAAACACCCATATAACCCTTACTGTCGGTACAATAATAAACACCCATATAACCCTTACTGTCGGTACAATAATAAACACCCATATAACCCTTACTGTCGGTACAATAATAAACACCCATATAACCCTTACTGTCGGTACAATAATAAACACCCATATAACCCTTACTGTCGGTACAATAATAAACACCCATATAACCCTTACTGTCGGTACAATAATAAACACCCATATAACCCTTACTGTCGGTACAATAATAAACACCCATATAACCCTTACTGTCGGTACAATAATAAACACCCATATAACCCTTACTGTCGGTACAATAATAAACACCCATATAACCCTTACTGTCGGTACAATAATAAACACCCATATAACCCTTACTGTCGGTACAATAATAAACACCCATATAACCCTTACTGTCGGTACAATAATAAACACCCATATAACCCTTACTGTCGGTACAATAATAAACACCCATATAACCCTTACTGTCGGTACAATAATAAACACCCATATAACCCTTACTGTCGGTACAATAATAAACACCCATATAACCCTTACTGTCGGTACAATAATAAACACCCATATAACCCTTACTGTCGGTACAATAATAAACACCCATATAACCCTTACTGTCGGTACAATAATAAACACCCATATAACCCTTACTGTCGGTACAATAATAAACACCCATATAACCCTTACTGTCGGTACAATAATAAACACCCATATAACCCTTACTGTCGGTACAATAATAAACACCCATATAACCCTTACTGTCGGTACAATAATAAACACCCATATAACCCTTACTGTCGGTACAATAATAAACACCCATATAACCCTTACTGTCGGTACAATAATAAACACCCATATAACCCTTACTGTCGGTACAATAATAAACACCCATATAACCCTTACTGTCGGTACAATAATAAACACCCATATAACCCTTACTGTCGGTACAATAATAAACACCCATATAACCCTTACTGTCGGTACAATAATAAACACCCATATAACCCTTACTGTCGGTACA
Source organism: Argopecten irradians irradians (assembly GCA_004382745.1). NCBI lineage: Eukaryota > Metazoa > Mollusca > Bivalvia > Pectinida > Pectinidae > Argopecten > Argopecten irradians. Next base: position 2,616,021 of record SAYR01061286.1, on the reverse strand, counting down.
ATAATAAACACCCATATAACCCTTACTGTCGGTACAATAATAAACACCCATATAACCCTTACTGTCGGTACAATAATAAACACCCATATAACCCTTACTGTCGGTACAATAATAAACACCCATATAACCCTTACTGTCGGTACAATAATAAACACCCATATAACCCTTACTGTCGGTACAATAATAAACACCCATATAACCCTTACTGTCGGTACAATAATAAACACCCATATAACCCTTACTGTCGGTACAATAATAAACACCCATATAACCCTTACTGTCGGTACAATAATAAACACCCATATAACCCTTACTGTCGGTACAATAATAAACACCCATATAACCCTTACTGTCGGTACAATAATAAACACCCATATAACCCTTACTGTCGGTACAATAATAAACACCCATATAACCCTTACTGTCGGTACAATAATAAACACCCATATAACACTTACTGTCGGTACAATAATAAACACCCATATAACCCTTACTGTCGGTACAATAATAAACACCCATATAACACTTACTGTCGGTACAATAATAAACATCCATATAACACTTAATGTCGGTACAATAATAAACACCAATATAACCCTTACTATCGGTACAATTATAAACACCCATATAATCCATTTTGTCGATGAGACCTTTCTGTTGTGAACAACCTGAATTGTACTTTTATCTTTTTCGAAAGCTTCTAAGGACATCTTTCATACAAAGTGCCATATACCAATGTTATGCATAAGGACCAAAGAAATTGTTACAGACTAAATGTATGTATTCTGTTTTATTGTTGTGGGTTTTTTTTATTTGAATTTGCTGTCATCCTAATATTCGCCACAGTCATAGTGACAAAAACGATAGGTAGTGAAAAGAGAATATGTTCATCCGCATCAGGAAATTCTGATATTGAGCTAGTCGTAACAAATTAGACCTGAAATCCCTTCAAACATTTGTATACACATAAACTGTAATCAATTCAGTGGTCCCCGTGCAAAATTTTAATTAAATATAAGAATAAGTGTAAAAGAAAGAAATAACGTTTTTCAGATGTTTTAATATAAACTTTCTATACAACCTGAACATGTAGTTTACACATACAAGCTTTCACTACCATTTTATCATGTTTACGCGTACACAAAATCATCGTCAGTAAACTAAATGAAATGAAAATAGGACCGCGAGACATTTTAGTCGCATTTCTGTTCATTCATCGTCCAAGCTTTATACTGAGTATATGGTACCAAAGTCCGTGGAAAACTTGCCAGCCATGGTATAGTGGTTATCTCGAACGCGAAGGACGAATCAGACCACTTTGAAACAAAAGTATAAGGATAATAGTTTCTGTCTGTCTAATTGCTATTTGGCACCAAATTGATGAAACCGGAAGCACATGTCTTGGCAGAATCGTTCCACTTCAGGCCGGTAGGACAAGTGTTGACGTACACATCCCCCCACAAATCGCACTGAAGAAACTTGCTGGAGTCAGGGGCGTAAGAGAAGAAAAGCTGTCCGGCGGACAATGATTCAACTGTGCATGGGTTTTTCATGGTATTTCCACCATCAGTGCTGCCACTTCCTGTTCCAGTATTTCCACTTCCGGTACTTCCAGCACCAGTGTTTCCATTGGCAGGGAGAACGGTTCCGATTTGGAAAACACAGGACAGACGAGACTCCTGCCAGACAAGACCATCGGGGCAATCAAGGATGGTAGGGTGGCCGAGCATGTCACACTCTATGAATTTGGTGATGTCATTGGCAACGGAGAAATAGATGTTTCCTGCTTGGATATTTTCCTGGGTGCAAGGGTTTGATCCTACAGTAGCTGGAGCAGAGGTGACGGCGGGGTTGACCACGACTGGTGCTGAGGTAGCCGGGGCAGCTGTCAGGGGCTTAGAAAGGTCGATGCAGGACGTACTTGTAGACACGTAGGTCTCTCCAGCTGGACACTGTACGATGAACATCCGTCCGAAAAGGTCGCACTGGATAAATTTGGTGTTGTCAGTTGGGTGAGGGAAATAGATAGACTGGTCTGGGTTAGACTTGCATGGATTTGGGACATTTTGGAATGCATCTGAAAGCAATATCGAAGTTTATATTAAGTATATAGTTATATGTAATAATACTGGATATCGAGTAAGTAACATCAACGTTAAGGACATTTTTGTGGAGAAAATGATTGTTAAATACGTGTTCATTTCAATAGACAAAATGGCGGTTAACTTGATAAGTGTTCGTAAGGTTTTTTGCATACAAAAAAATATTTATTAAACAAAAATGTTAATACACTGTAGTTAATATTATGTTGCTTTTTTATTTTTCAACTGATTTAATATGTACAACGGATGTTCTCTATTGGATTATGGCGATAACGTACCTGGGCAATCGGCCTGCCTGGCAACTGGAATAGAAGAAAAAACATATGAAACATTCATAAAAAATTGTAATTCAAGTTTGATCAGTTAGCAGGAATAACGAGATCAGATACGTTTCACACTCAGAGGCCTTATATTTCTTACAGCAACACCGGACCTTCAGGCACATCTTGACACCTAGGCGAATTGCCAAATTTTAACAACAATTACAAGTGGCCGCATATATCTTAGACAATCCTTAAGAATTATTAGAAATATCCCAGACAACAGAATTGACTCGCCAAATATGCCCTTAGCAACCCATACCTTAGAAATTTCAGCAACAAGAAATCAGTACCTCGATGTTCTTGTGAACAAATGTGAATAGCTACATGCATTTATTTGTTATCAGCAAGAGAGGGCAAAAGACAAAATCTCACTCCATTCCTAGACAACGAGAGTTAAATGTAAGACGAAGGATTTGCAACAAGACAAAATTGCAATACGTAACATTGAAATCTATCATTAATTGCTGTGAATTATCTTCACACTAATAAGCTACCACCATATTAAACTCATAACATTAGCACATTTAGGTCCTTTGCAACGAGAAACCGTTGGCACATTTACCGCTGACCAGACGATAGCATAACATAATCAGAAACCAGATAACCTTCAATTGTCAAAAATTCTTAGTGTTATTGAAATAGAATTGCATGATATGTTTCCATGACAACCAAACAGTATTGGTAAGAATACCCTCTACATTCAGCATTGTCAAACAAAAACTGGAAATTTGACTGAATTGCAACAAAAATTCTTGCTATAAACTTCCCTAACAACAAGAGGTAACTGCTTATATGCAACAAAACGATTCGTTACACATATCTTGATAACTAAAAAGAATGTCCCTTCATTTCTTTTACAAAATGACTGAATTGTTACACAGAGTATAATTACAACATATATACTTATGAATAAGACTGATTCGGTGCAACTCTTGTAGACTAGAAAAAATGTTGAAGAATTAAATTAATTGACAATAAATCAGAACTGCAACAATGGGTGGACAACAAGGCAAAGCTACAATTAATGCCTAAAATCAGTAGGTCAAATTACAATACATTTCAGATCATATAATAAAATGGTCATGCATACAATAAACGAAGAATTAGATTTACAAAACAATTGATGACATCGTTACTTATATGTTGCCGATTGGACAATACTTTTAAAGATAACATAATAAATTCAGGATGGTGTAATGTGTAATCCATTTCGCAGTTCATGTTGAACTTGTTCCAAGAGCATCTCACTACCCCATGGAATCGACCAAAGCAATATTCATTCGTTATATAACATCTAATACATGTTCATGAAATTGCTATCAGAAAAGCTTTATGCTCCAGGACAAACGTGATATTTTTTTCGTTGAACCAAAACCTAAATCAATCACGTTTTCAGGCGGATAGATTAATATAAAGAGAGTTCGATCTTTATGACATTGGGTTTTCATAAGACATAAGTTAAAATCGGAGATACCATGACTCTATATAGTAGGAATATGCCAACTACTTGACATTTGATAACGTGCCCTATTTGCTTAGGTCAGCCATTTATCAGGCCACAAGGTGCCGGGGGCCGTTCTATCTCAGCATTGTGTTAAATAGAAGTTTGTCTGATAAGGCACGTCACTCTACCCAGGGTCACTGGGACCAGGGACTGCTTCAAATCCGTATCTCTTGTCCGGCTTCGTTTCCCATTTTGGAATTTTGAGTGTTGCGGACATGAAGCTAGGATAAATCTATCCAATAGTATTATCAGAAGTGAAAGGATAGCGCGCGGTCAATATCTTATAGAATGTTATTTTGATCAATGCAAAAAAGTAAATACAGAAATTCTATCTTTATCTGGATCGAACAGTATTATATTGCACGCAAATTATCAGTAGCCCAAAACAAAATACTTTAAAACGTACACATCTTAGTGGTAACCTTATTTAAGCGGTTTTCACGCTGGCATCGGTGCGCTAAAATTTAGTTGCGCATATTTTTTAAGTATAATGTATACAGGGCGTGGTTTGACGAACATTTTTTAAAGTTATTTGTGCCGTACTTTTCATATTCACGCGACAAAAAGAGCTTTTATTATTTATTCTCAATGAAAAATAACCAACTTTACATCTCTGAATGTTCGCCCAGTTACGCACAATTAACTTTAACTTTACGGGATATCATTATTTAACTAAGAATTATTCACAGGATAGCATTAAGAGTTTTACGGAAGGCTCCTTAACTTCCGATATTTTCCTCAGCTCATGCTCCAGCATTAAAGTTAAGGAATTCCTTAAAAATAGGAATGTTCATGAAACTGGGTTATGCTATCATGATGAATAAACAAATTCATCATTGCGCCGTAACCTGTTCAAAATCATTTTGCGCCAAAATAAGTACGCTTGCACTATGCAGGCGTCAAATCTATGTATGCTGTTATTTTCAAAAATTTTCGTTAGATAACAATCGCCACTAAAAGAAACTTCAAGCGAACAGGTTGGAATATTTTGACAGCAATGCTTTCTATGCACCTGTTCTTGCGTTCGTGTCGCATCACTTAAAGACCAATTTACCACAAACGGGTCAAGAAATTTAAAGATAAAATGTGAATATCTATTTCCATTTCAAAATTTCTGAAATGCAAATGAATGAATATATGATTTAATTCCTAGATTTGTTAAATAAATAAACGTACTAAAAGAATACGAATCACATCGCAATACAAGGATGACATGTTATAACAATGTAATTGCAATCTTACCGTAATAACTAAAAGATAATATCTAAATAGAAGTTATCAATTGTAAACCATTTTATCTAATGCGAAATTATCTCATGTCATCTTTATATATATATTTAATTAAAAAAAATGTATTGCGACAAAATTTCAAATAATGGTACTACTTACATCTGTGAGGCACTGCCGCTGCTAGGCTGAGACAGAGAACGAAAACGGCTGCAGGGATCATTTTGGAGTATTCAACGGTCGGAGGGACTGGCAGAGAAGACAGGGGAGCGTGTGAAATTAACTCCTTAAATAGGGGGCCTGTCACTGCCGCAGTTCTTATCTTCCCGATAACTTGGTCATCTCGAACCCGTGGGGTCAACCAGATGTGCGTCAGGAATGGACTGCTGGCCGTTATCGGGTACCGTTCACCTGGTGGCGAGGCGGCGTTGCTAGATCCGGGTGATCTCATCCGGACAAAATCAAACGGGAGGATTATGAATATTTATCAAATTCTAATTAAAAACAACATCTCTATTCTTTAAAATAATCAGCCATGACGAACTGCATGTTGTATGTTTCATTATTTTATCGAATGATGTGTGTTTTGTGTGTTTTTAAAATCAATTTTGGTTTTGTGTGTCTTGATTTCCCCATTGTTGACCCCATCAGAGTTCATACTATCATAATAAAGTTAGGTGGTAAGATCAATTGAAGTCGCACTGCCCTTGTTTGTAAACAAGTTCCGTTGTCCGATGTCGTGACTGCGGCGATCGACATTTTGTCAACTCCCATCCGTAACTAGCGCTCGAAAGGAAATTATCTTTAAGATTACAACATTGACAAATTTCAACCACCCCACTAAGTTTGGTGTTTGTATGTCAAGAGATTAAGTCGTATGTGAGAGAATATAATACTTCTAATTTAAATAGTCAGGTCGTCATACTGCAAGGTTTTCTATCATAAACGACTAATACATAGACGATCGATTTATTCATATCAGAAGATCTTAAATAAACAAAAACCTATCTCGATATTAAAATGCATTGAAAACAAAGTATAAAAGAGTGTACCCCGTTTGAACATTGCCCTTTAACGTTATTTAATACTGACGGCAATTGCAACTTAGATGCAAGTAATAAACGACATTAATTAGCGGTTAAGAAGCTCTATTTGACTATGACCTAGATTTAACGAATGGATATATACGTACCCGGCCTACTATATGCTTTCCCGCCGGAAAAGACAACACCGTGGCTAGGAGTCTTTGAGATATATTTATGATATTGCAGCTAGTAATGTGTTAGTACCTATCATTATTATCATGAAAAGAATAATTAAATTGTAAAACATTGATCATAATCTAGTAAATGTTATTTTGAAATTAAGAACTTTCATTCTAACCGAAAGTTAACATCATATTGTTCATTCAGCGCATGTATCAACCATACAGCTAACGCAGTCGAAGTCGCAGTCATAGCACTAGAATCCAATCCAGTAGACATCTTAATTGTCCTACAATTGAAATCCGAATAAAACTGTGTGTTTTTTTAAATACATTCTAGTGCCACTTTTCATTCTTAAAGAAGCTCCACCGCTGACAAAGTGTAATCTCTATCAAAAACAGGAGTAGACGCATTAGCATTTTGTTTTCTGTTACAAAAGTTACCTACTTTAGACCATTACCTCAATTGAAAAGTTTGAGCTTATCATTTTAATTCAATATAAAATAATTAATTGTGTTGCATACACCAAAAGCAGAAAAATATTTTAGATTTTCATTTTATGTTCATTAGACATACATACATGATTAAACACCAATTATTGTTCAATTGATGAGCATCGTTTATGCTCTGTCGGCAGTGGAGCATTTCTAAATATACTATACATGAACCATCATTCGACGCGTGTAGTCGCGACCTTTAAGTTTTAAATCGAAGCACTGGAATTCAATCCAATTGAAATATGTATTGTCCTATATCTGTTTCAGATAAATTGAAATCCGTACTAACAAATCTTATCCATTATTTCTGTAATAGAAATCTATAAAGTCTTCTTTTGAAGTCAAGTCTAGTTCAACTTCTTTTCTTAATTACTTCTTTCTCTAATTTTGTTGTTATTTATAACCATATCAATGTTTGTCGCTATCTCTTATGTTAATTGAATCTGATATGCTACTTACTTAGCTATTACCGTATTGAATTACATTTAAATGTGTCTAAATGCAATTGGAAACTAATGTAATAACTTGGCTTCAATGGCACAAATTCTCTAAATGAAAATGAAATTTGTATGGCCAAATTCTCTACCAATGCAATTGAAAACGCCTTGCCAAGTCTCTTGCTCCGAAGCAATGAAATCTGTATCGCTTCATATATCAATTCTATTCCGTTGCCGAAGGAATGTCCATTGCCCTGTTCCAGTGCAGTTGGAAACATATAGCACTAGCTCTGCATTGATTTGTTTCAAGGCAATTGGAAACTATTTGCACTACAACTCTCTCAGTGCCATTGACGTAGTTATGAATTTACTCGAGCAGTTTCAGAACATTTTTTTTCAAGACTCCGGTTTTGAGTAACGGTAAGAGGATTTTGTAAAGTGCTCGCTATATTTTAGAGAAATTCAATTATTTTTTTTCCTATTTCCATCAATTCAATTTTATACCTTTTCCAGGTTTCATTACAGCGAACATGTAAAATTAAGTCTGTCTTATGCTTGAATTAATCGAAAACTGTTGAAGTAAACATTTGAACTAAACAACCGCAGTTTAAATTTTTGTCCATCTCACACCCATCAATAATTTTACATCACCATGTGAAATTTACGTTATCAATCGACTATGTTTTAAAGAAAGTCCGACATATGTGTCACCTTGCCGATAAGTATGTCATATTAATTTGTTCACAAAGTGTTTCAGGTAATCCAACAATTCAGCTATTATATGAACTAATTAGGATGGTATACGTGTAGTTTAATGTTCTTCTGGGTTCTGTGAGCGCGGTCTTTTTACACTATGGACCGCTAAAGATGATAAAAATGAGACATCTGTACCAGTGAGGCAATACAAATGGCGGACTTTCCATCTAAAATACAGCCAGTTGATACCGTAGATTGGTACCACTGTATTTCTTCAGTATCGTACGCCATTGACTGTTTCGTCAATTTTTCACAGTTCATAAATCGAAACTTGCCGTAAATGATCATTTTCGCTAAGTTTGAAATCCTAAATTGTGGTCATCTTGAAAAACACAATATAGTATTTTAAAAAGATAGGGATGGATGCAGGGTAGGGCAGACCACACATTGTTGTTACCTTGAAACCTCAGATTTGCTATTTGTAAAATGATGGTGAAATCATGGTTTTCCAAGATGAACGCCATAAATATCATCTTGAAAAACACATTTTCAACTTTTTCTTTTCAATAATTTCACAGGTGCTATTTTTTGGTATGATTGTAAAAGTGGACAACCAATAAAGAATAATTGCCCAACATCACCCAGTCTTAAATTATTTGAGTTCATCTGATCACTCCCAGGGTTAATTATTGCCACTCATTGAAAGTGAAGAACGCTAACTCTAGTATTTCAAACCTGTCTTAAATGACTCTTGCTGTTAAATACAATCCATATGTAGTACAGTGTAGTTTGTGTATTGTAAAGGTAGGAATTCTTCAATATAGAGTCAGTTGACTGCTTTACTTCTCAGCCTTTGAGTTACGATTTTGGATATTGTGTGCTTTTATCACCTTAGGCAATGTTTTCATTTCATTAATACACCAAATAAAACCACTTTCATAATTTATTTAAAATTAGCACATGTACATAACTCACCATTTATCTCTGTTTTGTCAGGTTTTATCGCTAGCTCTCACAAAATACACCTAGAAATGTTCTCTTTTGTTTGAATAGCTCTTCACACAATTAGTCACTGATTTCTTTAAAGGTTGTTGACGTTGGAGCCTGTATTTTAATATAACTCTTAGCAGCCTTTGGTTTCTTTATTTTTTTACCGTGATAACCAGTTTTCTTTTGTTTAAATCCACTACTGGGTCTGATCCCCTTCCAACGATTCCTTCCAGCCTTTCCGATTATTTCATCTTGGTGGTCCGGATTGGAGACTCGGCCGACCGTAGCCATGGCGTACTGGTCGACACGCATTTCTCTCTTTGAAGGCATGCTGATAACTACACTGTTGTCCTCTAGTTTACGTGTTACCACACCGCTTGTTCCTGCGGCCCTTGCCACCCTGCCACCAGCTTTAGGCCATCGTTCTATGTTGTGGACAATGGTCCCAATTGGTAGAGATCCCACAGGGTACTGGTTGCCTTTCTCAGCAGACACTACAAAACATAGTTAAAGTGTTTTCAATGTTGAACTGAAGTTATTGGTGACATTATGGTACTGTGATGCAATGAGCTGAAGATGGACATCTTATACTTGTCTCAAAATGTGTCATAAAATCATTTTAGTCTTTTGGTTGATTAAATATTTTACCTTTAACATTTCTACAATTCTGAATCCCCACCCAATAGGGATGCTACCAATTTACAGGTGTATAGGACATTAATAAACCTGTTATGGGACCAGAGTTCCTGTGAGCAAAGTTAGGCTGATTTTGTAACAAAATGTGTAATAAAAGTACCAGGTATTTGTCTTTC
>SAYR01061286.1:2584357-2606218 GCA_004382745.1 Argopecten irradians irradians | reverse complement strand
TAATTAACACTTACTTTATCGTTACAAATAAACAATAATACCTACTTCGTAAGAAGAAAACAATAATAACACACATAACATTTACTGTCGGGTCAATAATAAACACCATATAACACTTTACTGTCGGCTTACAATAATAAACCCCCATATAACCCTTAGCTGTCAGTACCAATAATAAGCACTCCATATCAAACCTTACTAGACTTATTACTCGCCATATTCCAATAATAAAACTATCAGTATAAACACTTACTGTCAGGTACAATAATAACATCATAGTAGAACTACTTACTGGTCGTACAATAATAAACATCCATATAACCCTACTGTCGGTAGCAATAATAAACACGCATATAACCCTTACCTGATCGGTAAATACAATCCATATAACACTTTTACCTGTCGGGTACAAATAATAACACCAATATAACCCTTACTATCGGCTACAATGTATAAAGGGCACGCCGTTATAATTCCATTTGTCGATAGACCTTTCCTGTTGTGAACAACCTGAATTGTTACTTTTATCTTTTTTCGAAAGCTTCTAAGAAATCTTTGTCATACAAAGTAGCCCATATAACAATGTGAGGACATAAGGCACCAAAAGAAATTGTTACAGATTCTAATGTAAATGATTCTGTTTTTTAAGTTGTGTGGGTTTTTTTTTATTTGAATTTGGCTGTCATCCCTAATATTCGCCACAGTCATTTAGTGACAAAACGATAGGTAGTGAACAAGAGGAATATGTTCATCCGCGCATCAGGTAAATTCTGAATATTAAGGAGTCGCTAAGTCGTACACAAATTAGACCTGAAATCCCTTCAATACATTTGTAATACACATCAACTGTAATCAATTCAGTGGTACCCCGTGCAAAACCTTTATTAAATAATAAGATATAAGTGTAAAAAAGAAAAATAACGTTTTTTTCAGATGTTTTTAAATATAAACTTTCTATACAACCTGAACATGTAGTTTACACATACAAGCTTTCACTACCATTTTATTCATGTTTACGCGTACACAAAATCATCGTCAGTAAACTAAAATGAAATGAAAACGGACCGCGAGACATTTTTAGTCGCATTTCTGTTCATTCATCGTCCAAGCTTATACTGAGTATATATGGTACCCAAAGTCCGTGGAAAACTTGCCAGCCATGGTATAGTGTTATCTCGAACGCGAATGACGAATCAGACCACTTTGAAAACAAAAGTTAAGGATAATAGTTTCTGTCTGTCTAATTCATTTGGCAACAAATTGATTGAAACCGGAAGCACATGTCTTGGCAGAATCGTTCCACTTTCAGCGCCGGGTAGGACAAGTGTTGACGTACACATCCCCCCACAAATCGCAACTGAAGAAACTTGCTGGAGTCAGGGTGACGTAGAGAAAGAAAAGCTGTCCGGGCGGACAATGATTCAACTGTGCATGGGTTTTTCATGGTATTTCCACCATCAGTGCTTGCATACTTCCTGTTCCAGTATTTCCACTTCCAGGCACTTCCAGCACCAGTGTTTCCATTGGCAGGGAGAACGGTTCCGATTTGGAAAAACACAGGACAGACGAGACTCCTGCCAGACAAGACCCATCGGGTGGCAATCAAGGATGGTAGGGTGGCCGAGGACATGTTCACACTCTTATGAATTTGGTGATGTCATTGGCAACGGAGAAATAGATGTTTCCTGCTTGGATATTTTCCTGCGGTGCAAGGGTTTGATCCTACAGTAGCTGGAGCAGAGGTGGACGCGGGGGTTGACACGACTGGTGCTGAGGTAGCCGGAGGCAGCTGTCAGGGGCTTAGAAAGGTCGATGCAGGACGTACTTGTAGACACGTAGGTCTCTCCAGCTGCGACACTGTACGATGAACATCCGTCCGAAAAGTCGCCACTGGATAAATTTGGTGTTGTCAGTTGGGTGAGGGAAATAAGATAGACTGCGGTCTGCGGGTTAGACTTGCATGGATTTTGGACATTTTGGGAATGCATCTGAAAGCTAATATCCGAAGTTTATATTAAAGTATATAGTTATATGTAATAATACTGGATATCGAGTAAGTAACATCAACGTTTAAGGACATTTTGTGGAGAAAATGAATTGTTAAATACGTGTTCATTTCAATAGACAAAAATGGCGGTTAACTTGATAAGTGTTCGTAAGATTTTTGGCATACAAAAAAAATATTTATTAAACAAAATGTTAATACACTGTAGTTTAATATTATGTGCTTTTTTATTTTTCAACTGAATTAATATGTACAACGGATGTTCTCTATTGGGATTATGGCGATTAACGACCTGGCATCGGCCTGCCTGGCAACTGGATAGAAGAAAAAACATATGAAACATTCATAAAAAATTGTTAATTCAAGGTTGATCAAGTTAGCAGGAATAACGAGATTCAGATACGTTTCACACTTCAGAGGCCTTATATTCTTACAGCACACCGGACCTTCAGGCACATCTTGACACCTAGGCGAATTGCCAAAATTTTAACAACAATTACAAGTGGCCGCCATATATCTTAGACAATCCTTAAGAATTATTAGAAAATCCCAGACACAAGAATTGACTCGCCAATATGCCCTTAGCAACCCATACCTTTAGAAATTTCAGCAACAAGAAATCAGGTACCTCGATGTTCTTGTGAACAAATGTTGAATAGCTACATGCATTTATTTTTATCAGCAAGAGAGGGCAAAAGACAAAATCTCACTCCATTCCTAGACAACGAGAGTTAAATGTAAGACGAGGATTTGCAACAAGACAAAATTGCAATACGTAACATTGAAATCTATCATTAATTGCTGTGAATTATCTTCACACTAATAAGCTACCACCATATTAAACTCATAACATTAGCACATTTAGGTCCTTTGCAACGAGAAAACCAGTTGGCACATTTACCGCTGACCAGACGATAGCGCATAAACATAATCAGAGACCAGATAACCTTCATTGTCAAACAATTCTTAGTGTTTATTGAAATAGAATGGCAATGATATGTTTCCATGACAACCAAACAGATTGTAAGAATACCTCTACATTCAGCATTGTCAAACAAAAAACTGGGGAAATTTGTACTGAATTGCAACAAAAATTCTTGCTATAAACTTCCCTAACAACAAGAGGTAACTGCTTATATGCAACAAAACGATTCGTTACACATATCTTGATAACTAAAAAGAATGTCCCTTCATTTTTTTACAAAATGCACTGAATTGTTAACACAGAGCTATAATTACAACATATATACTTATGAATAAGACTGATTCGGTGCAACTCTTGTAGACTATTGAAAAAATGTTGAAGAATTAAATTAATTGACAATAAATCAGAACTGCAACAATGGGTGGACAACAAGGCAAAGCTACAATTAAATGCCTAAAATCAGTAGGTCAAAATTACAATACATTTCAGATCATATAATAAAATGGTCATGATACAATAAACGAAGAATTAGTATTACAAAACAATTTGATGACATCGTTACTTATATGTTGCCGATTGGGACAATACTTTTAAAAATAACATAATAAATCAGGATGGTGTAATGTGTAATCCATTTCGCAGTTTCATGTTTTGAACTTGTTCCAAGAGCATCTCACTACCCCATGGAATCGACCAAAGCAATATTCATTCGTTATATAACATCTAATACATGTTCATTGAAATTGCTATCAGAAAAAGCTTTATGCTCCAGACAAACGTGCGTATTTTTTTCGTTGAACAAAAACCTAAATCAATCACGTTTTCAGGCGGATAGATTAATATAAAGAGAGTTCGATCTTTATGACATTGGGTTTTTGATAAGACATAAGTTAAAATCGGAGATACCATGGACTCTATTATAGTAGGAATATGCAACTACTTGACATTTGATAACGTGCCCTATTTGCTTAGGTCAGCCATTTATCAGGCCACAAGGTGCCGGGGGCCGTTCTATCTCAGCATTGTGTTAAATAAGAAGTTTGTTCTGATAAGGCACGTCACTCTACCCAGGGTCCACTGGGACCAGGGACTGCTTCAAATCCGTATCTCTTGTCCGGGCTTCGTTTTCCCATTTTGGAATTTTGAGTTTGCGGACATGAAGCTAGGGATAAAATCTATCCAATAGTATTATCAGAAGTGAAAGGATAGCGCCGGTCAATATCTTATAGAATGTTTATTTTTGATCAATTGCAAAAAAAGTAAATACAGAAATTTCTATCTTTATCTGCGATGCGAACAGTATTATATTGCCCACGCAAATTATCAGTAGCCCAAAACAAAATACTTTTAAACGTACACAATCTTAGTGGTAACCTATTTAAGGCGTTTTCACGCTGGCATCGCGTTGCGCTAAATTTAGTTGCGCATTTTTTTAAAGTATAATGTATACAGGGCGTTGGTTTGACGAACATTTTTTTAAAGTTATTTGTGCCGTACTTTTCATATTCACGCCGACAAAAAGAGCTTTATTATTTATTCTCAATGAAAAATAACCAACTTTACACTCTCTGAATGTTCGCCCAGTTAAGCCACAATTAACTTTAACTTTACGGGATATCATTATTTAACTAAAGAATTATTCACAGGATAGCATTAAGAGTTTTAAGGAAGGCTCCTTAACTTCCGATATTTTCCTCAGCTCATGCTCCAGCATTAAAGTTAAGGAATTCCTTAAAAATAGGGAATGTTCATGAAACTGGGTTATCGCTATCATGATGAATAAACAAATTCTATCATTGCCGCCGTAACCTGTTCAAAAATCATTTTGCGCCCAAAATAAGTACGCTTGCACTATGCAAGGCGTCAAATCTATGTATGCTGTTATTTTCAAAAAATTTTCGTTAGATAACAATCGCCACTTAAAGAAACTTAAAGCGAACAGGTTTGGAATATTTTGACAGCAATGCTTTCTATGCCACCTGTTCTTGCGTTCGTGTCGCATCACTTAAAGACCAATTTACCACAAACGGGGTCAAGAAATTTAAACATAAAATGTGAATATCTATTCCATTTCAAAATTTCTGAAATGGCAAATGAATGAATTATATGATTTAATTCTAGATTTGTTAAAAAATAAACGTACTAAAAGAATACGAATCACCATTCGCCAATACAAGGATGACATGTTATAAACAATGTAATTGCAATCTTACCGTAATAACTAAAAGATAATATCTAAATAGAAGTTATCAATTGTAAACCATTTTATCTAATGCGAAAATTATCTCATGTCATCTTTTATATATATAAATATTTAAATAAAAAAATAATTGTGACAAAATTTAAATTAATGGTACTACTTACATCTGTGAGGCCACTGCCGCTGCTAGGCTGAGACAGAGAACGAAAACGGCTGCAGGGATCATTTTGGAGTATTCAACGGTCGGAGGGACTGGCAGAGAAGACAGGGGAGCGTGTGAAATTAACTCCTTAAAATAGGGGGCCTGTCACTGCCGCAGTCTTATCTTCCCGATAACTTGGTCATCTCGAACCCGTGGGGTCAACCAGATGTGCGTCAGGAATGGACTGCTGGCCGTTATCGGGTACCGTTCACCTGGTGGCGAGGCGGCGTTGCTAGATCCGGGTGATCTCATCCGGACAAAATCAAACGGAGGATTATGAATATTTATCAAATTCTAATTAAAAACAACATCTCTATTCTTTAAAATAATCAGCCATGACGAACTGCATGTTGTATGTTTCATTATTTTATCGAATGAGTGATGTTTTGTTGTATTTTAAAATTAATTTTGGTTTTGTGTGTCTTGATTTCCCCATTGTTGACCCCATTAGAGTTCATACAATCATAATAAAGTTAGGTGGTAAGATCAATTGAAGTCGCACTGCCCTTGTTTGTAAACAAGTTCCGTTGTCCGATGTCGTGACTGCGGCGATCGACATTTTGTCAACTCCCATCCGTAACTAGCGCTCGAAAGGAAATTATCTTTAAGATTACAACATTGACAAATTTCAACCACCCCACTAAGTTTGGTGTTTGTATGTCAAGATTAAGTCGTATGTCAGAGAATGTAATACTTCTTATTGAAATAGCCAGGTCGTCATACTGTAAGGTGTTCTATCATAAACGGCTAATATACAGACGATCGATTTATTCATATCAGAAGATCTTAAATAAACTAAAATCTATGTCGATATTAAAATACATTGAAATTAAAGTATAAAAGAGTGTACCCCGTTTGAAAATTGCCCTTTAACGTTATTTAATACTGAGACAATTGCAACTTAGATGCAAGTTATAAACGACACCAATTAGCGGTTTAAGAAGTTTTATTTGACTATGACCTAGATATAACGAATGGATATACTTACCCGGCCTCCTAAATACTTTTTCTGGTCGGACTTCTTTGAGATATATTTAAAATATTGCGGCTAGTAATGTGTTTGTACCAATTATTATTATTACGAAGAGAATAATTAAATTGTAAAATATCTAGTAAATGTTATTTAAAAATTAATAACTCATTCTCACAGAAAGTTAACATCGTATTGTTCATTCAGCACATTTACGTTAAATATGTATCATCCATAGACCTAACGCAGTCAAAGTGTGTAGTCACAGCCAATGCTTTAAAGCATAAAACTAGAATCCAATCCAATTGAAATCTGTCCTATCTCTGTTTCAGATAAATTGAAATAAAAAAAAACTGTTTAAATAGACTACATTGTAGCGTCAATTTTCATTCTTAAAGATGCTCTACCGCTGACAAATAGTAAACTCAGACAAACATACACGATTAAACACCAATTATGCTCTGTAGGCAGAGGAGCATTTTTAAACATACCATCCATGAACTATCATTCGAAGCGTGTAGGCGCTAGAATCCAATCCAATTGAACTATGTATTGCCCTATCTCTGTTTACAATAAATTGAAATCCGTACAAACAAATTTTATCCATTATTTCTATAATAGAAATCTATAAAGTCTTCTTTATAAGTCAAGCCAAGTTCAACTTATTTTCATACTTACTTTTGTCTCTAAATATTTTGTTAATTATCGGTACCATATCAATATTTGTCGCTATCTCTCATGTTAATTGAATCTGATATGCCACTTAATTAAATATTATCTTTTTGTATTACATTTAATGAGTCTCATTGCAATTGGAAACTGTAATATAACTTGGTTTCAATGGCACAAACTCTATAAATGAAAATGTGTATTGCCAAATTTTCAATCAATTCAATTGAAAACGTATTGCCAATGCTCATGCTCCAATGCAATGAAATCTGTATCGCTTCATACATATATCAGCTCTATTCAATTGCACATGGAATGTCCATTGCCCAGTTTCAGTATAGTTGGACGCATATAGCACTAGCTCTGTATTTAGATATGTTTCAAGGCAATTGGAATCTTGAAATCTTCAAATCTTGGACGTTTTCCATAGTTCATTAAAGCGAACATGTAAAATTAAGTCTGCATTATGCTTGAATTAATCGAAAACTGTTGAAGTAAACATTTGAACGGTGACACCCTTATATCCCTACGGCCCAATAGTCCGAAGGCCCTTTAGTCCGAAGGCCCGTTAGTCCGAAAATTAATAAATATTGCAAGTTATAGAGTTGTTATCATTAACGTATTTTGACGAAAACACTTTTCGGCACTGCTGATCTGACAATTTCTATGGACAGCAAGTTGTCATTTCTTCATGGAGCAATGCCAGGTCAAAATTACATCAAAATAAAAAAAAAAATAAAAAAATAATAAAAATAACATCTTGCATTTTATAGGATATCTCACAAGCATACATTCTATGGATTATCTTACAAACATACAAGCTTTAAAATGTCCGATTGTTAGCCTTTTGTACACTGTATTGCAATAGGATTAACGTTGCTCCGTAAATAAATGATATATATAATCAAATCTTACCGAAAAAATGACTTTTATTATACCTGTAAACGTCGTTATATTGTACAATATATACATGTATTTAGCGACTTATTTTTATTTCCCCATTCTTTGAATTTCGTTGTTTCATATCATTTTCCGTATCAATTCTATAGTCACACTATATAAGTATACCTTAGCAAGTTTACAACAAATCTTTTGCATCGAAAACTGTAATAAACGTTTGTTTCATTTCAAGTACTGTTCGCATATAAATCCCAATTATATTATCTGTTTTCGGACTATTGGGCCTTCGGACTAACGGGCCTTAGGACTAATGGGCCTTCGGACTAACGGGCCTTCGGACTATTGGGCCGTAGGGATATAAGGCGGTCACCATTTGAACTACTAAACAACCGCAGTTTAAATTTTTGTCCATCTCACACCCATCAATAATTTTACATCACCATCGGTTCAGTTGTCCTCTGTGGTCTGTCTTCTCTAAGTCATCATTACATGACTCATACTATTACTAGGTCATGTAACCTCCCGAGTCAGGAGATAAATATTTCATAGGTGAAATAAACGTTATCAATCGACTGTGTTTTAAAGAAAGTCCGCCATATGTGTCACCTCGCGCGGCGAGGTGTCATATTAATTTGTTCACAAAGTGTTTCAGGTAATCTAACAATTCAGATATTATATGAACTAATTAGGATGATATACATGTAGTTGTATGTTCTTCTGGGTTCTGTGAGCGCGGTCTTTTTTTACATTATTGACCGCTAAAGATGAAATTTGAGAAAGATCCCTTCAGTACTTTGTGAGATATAGCGATAACAATCTTCAACTATCAAAATCCAAGATGGCTGCCTGGCGGCCATCTTGTTGATCAATCGGTCCCAAAACGCATTATGCACAACTAGAGCCCTAGGGGAACATACATATGAAATTTGAGAAAGATCCCTTCAGTACTTTCTGAGAAATAGCGATAACAATCTTTAACTATCAAAATCCAAGATGGCTACCTGGCGGCCATCTTGTTGACCGATCGGTCCCAAAACGAAATATGCACATCTAGAGCCCTAGGGGAACCTACATATAAAATTTGAGAAAGATCCCTTCACTACTTTGTGAGAAATAGCGATAACAATCATTTACTATCAAAATCCAAGATGGCTACCTGGCGGCCATCTTGTTGACCGATCGGTCCCAAAACGAAATATGCACATCTAGAGCCCTAGGGGAACCTACATATGAAATTTCAGAAAGATCCCTTTAGTACTTTGTGAGAAATAGCGATAACAGGATGGATGCAGTGTAGGGCAGCCCACACATTGTTGTTACCTTTAAACCTCAAATTTGCTATTTGTAAAATGATGGTGAAATCATGGTTTTCCAAGATGAACGCCATAAATGTCATCTTGAAAAACACATTTTCAACTTTTTCTTTTCAACAATTCTACAGGTGCAATTTTTTGGTATGATTGTAAAAGTGGACAACCAATAAAGAATAATTGCCCAACAGTCTTAAATTATTTGAGTTCATCTGATCACTCCCAGGGTTAATTATTGCCACTCATTGAAAGTGAAGAACGCTAAATCTAGTATTTCAAACCTGTCTTAAATGATTCTTGCTGTTCAATACAATCCATATGCAGTACAGTGTAGTTTGTGTATTGTAAAGGTAGGAATTCTTCAATATAGAGTCAGTTGACTGCTTTTCTTCTCACCCTTTGAGTTCTAATTTTGGATATTGTGCGCTTTCATCACCTTAGGCAATGTTTTCATTTCATTGATACACCAAATAAAAACACTTTCATAATTTATTTAAAATTAGCACAAGTACATAACTCACCATGTATCTCTGTTTTGTCAGGTTTTATCGCTAGCTCTCACAAAATACACCTAGAAATGTTCTCTCTCGTTTGAATAGCTCTTCACACAATTAGTCACTGATTTGTTTAAAAGCTGTTGATGTTGGAGCCTGTATTTTGATATAACTCTTAGCAGCTTTTGGTTTCTTTATTTTTTTACCGTGGTAACCAGTTTTCTTTTGTTTAAATCCACTACTGGGTCTGATCCCCTTCCAACGATTCCTTCCAGCCTTTCCGATTATTTCATCTTGGTGGTCCGGATTGGAGACTCGGCCAACCGTAGCCATGGCGTACTGGTCGACACGCATTTCTCTCTTTGAAGGCATGCTGATAACTACACTGTTGTCCTCTAGTTTACGCGTTACCACACCGCTCGTTCCTGCGGCCCTTGCCACCCTGCCACCAGCTTTGGGCCATCGTTCTATGTTGTGGACAATGGTCCCAATTGGTAGGGATCCCACAGGGTACTGGTTGCCTTTCACAGCAGACACTACAAAACATAGTTAAAGTGTTTTTAATGTTGAACTGAAGTTATTGGTGACATTATGGTACTGTGATGCAATGAGCTTAAGATGGACATCTTATACTGTCTCAAAATGTGTCATAAAATCATTTTAGTCTTTTGGTTGATTAAATACTTTACCTTTAACATTTCTACAATTTTGAATCCCCACCCAATAGGGATGCTACCAATTTACAGGTGTATAGGACATTAATAAACCTGTTATGGGACCAGAGTTCCTGTGAGCAAAGTTAGGCTGATTTTGTAACAAAATGTGTAATAAAAGTACCAGGTATTTGTCTTTCAGTTAATTAAATAGTTTAGAAGTAAAGTTCTATAGAGATCATTTAAAGGACTTACAGCTACAGCGTATGTCTAATAATTTAATAATTGATTAGAAATATGATAGGCACTATGTATGGTAGCTGAAAGCATTCAATATAAAATCCTATAAATCATTCCTTTACCTGGAAAATCAGGAATATTAGCAAAGGTTTTGATCAGATCCCCCTTCTGCATCCCGTCAGACGCTAGAATGTAGCGTTTCCTGTTTCCAGTTGCTGCGACTGCAATGTCTGCTGTACGCAGGGGATCGTAGCGTACCTGGATCACTCTCTCGTGACCAACATCAGTCTGGTTTTCTGGTACGTTGTAATCAAAGCTAACTATACGAAGACATTGTTTGTGACCACCTCCAACTCGTCTGTACACAGCTCTCCCTAGTAAATAGTGATCACATTTTTCATTCCTTTTTTAAAACAAAAATCTGATGAATATTAAAGATGCTCCACCGCTGACAAAAAGATTTTTTTTCAATAACAAATGGGAGAAGACGATTTAATGTTTTTCTTCAGTTACAAAATTCACTTACTTTACACCACCATTAACCCTATTGAAAAGTTTGAGCTTCTAATTTTAAGATAGAATTATAAAAATAATTAACTGCGTCCCAAAAAAGTCCATGGCACTATGTCCTACATGGAATGAAGTACTGATTGTGCATGCACCAAAAGTAAATTAATTGGTATTTTATATATTTTTCTGATAATTAGACATATATACATGATTAAACACTAATTATTGTTCAAATGATGAGTATCGTTTATGCTCTGTCGGCAGTGGAGCATATTTAAAAGTCACTTGAGTTCTAAAATATTAAAGACATAATGGTCCTTGTAGGCCTAATTATATAAGTTAAGAGCCCCTTTGGATGTGGATTTCAATGTGCATATATACTAATAATGAATGAGATACAAGAAGTCACAAGGCATGGCAATGCTGTCTGTGCACCACAAGAGGCAATAGTCTAATTAATATATGGACATACAGGAATGTACCTGTTATGGGTTCATTATTATCTCTAATTTACAGGTGTGTAGGCCGAAGTCATACATGTACCTGTTAAAGGACCAGTATTATCTCTCTATAATTTACAGGTGTATAGGATGCCGACATACATCTACCCGTTATAGGACCAGTATTGTCTCTAACTTACAGGTGTACATGTATATACTTCTGAAGACATACCTGTTACAGAGTCCCTGCCTCCACTTTTGAACAGCCTCTGTGGTTTAAGAGACTTTTGTTTCCAGTCTATGCTTTCATCATTATACTTGTGCTTGATTGCTAGGGCAGCTGTTGTATTTATTCCACACCTGAAAAGGTGACATTTTGATAAATATATCTTTATCTATACCTGAAATAAGCGCTGTGCATTTTTGCACTGAGACAATCAAGAGTATAATTTGTCTGTCCAATAACATATGTCCTAATATTATATCCACATTCTGTCTTTACCATTATACTGTAAACATACTTATTTACTTTGGTAGTGTAATTTTAGCGATTTTCGAACTGTCTTTGAAGTGTTAATTCATATAGAGCACTAAATTTTCAAAAGGGTATTTCCAGTATTGAACCACTTGATTGCACTTAAATTTTTTGCACTTACGCTTAAATTTGACATAGCTTAATAAATTCATTTACAGTATTGTATATCATGCTGTTGATCGAATATCAAGATCAACCACGAATGAAATACAGTGTGCAAGATTGCACAAATATAAATTGTCAAAATCATTATGAAATAAAAGCAATCAAATGATGCTAAGTCAATAGTCGAAAAAAAAATATATAGAGTCACCTCTGTGATCTACATGATATGTAGTACACTATAAATATAGCTGTGTTACATGTAAATATAATATCTAAATGAGTCAAGTATGAAGTTGCAGGACAATGAAACACAACATGGAAACCCCAAACCAATATACAGGCCAACTATCTACCCGGTATAGACAAACCTAAATAGAAGTGGTAAAAACATTAATTTATAACTCTGATCCAGTGACCTCAATTCGGTACCCTTTATATTCCAATTATAAGCAAAACATGATGCCCTTGGCCTAATTATCATGCTACTGAAGAACCATTATTTCAGCCACAGCCCAAACTTAAACTTTACAGGAAGGTCAAGGTCATTCACATGAAATCACTCTATAACTTGCATTGACCTAAATTCTCCATCAGGTAATTAAAACGAAGCTGATTTGTTTTCTATGCCATAAGTAAATGTTCCTTTAACTATATATATATATAGGCTGGAACTTTGTCATCAATTTTGTTTTTATGCCATAAGCAATACCAGGTATTTGTTCTTTGACTGTCAGTCTGAAATTTTGTCATTCGTAATGATTCTTAATGATGTTTTCCAGCACAGGCTCCTTATAGATCCTCTTCGCTGGACTCATATTATTATTTAGTTACATATTATGATTATAGTCACTTCCTAGCTGATATTCTCTTTATAGTTGTTGTATTTGATCTCCTGCTCGTTCCAGTGATTGTCCAATCTGTTTTTGAAGGTATCCAATGTCTTAGATGTAAGGACATGGTCTGGTAGGTTATTCCATATTGAAGCAATCCTAACGGAGAATGAGTTCTTCCTGATCGATGTTTTAGTAAGCTGGGGGAATATTTTCAGCGAGTTTGTCCTAGTGCTAGATCTCTCTGATGTGTCGGACCACATCCTTATGAACCGAGTTGTTCCTTTGTCATATCTCCCTGTATCTGCCTTGTATGTTTCTATCATGTCGCCTCGTTCACGTCTGCATCTCAGGGCTGGAATTTTTAACTTCTTTAGCCTCTCAGGATAAGATAGGTTATCCATTCCCGGTAGTTGTTTAGTCACCTTTCTGTGTACTCCTTCCAACTGTTCAATGTGTTTCATTTTATATGGTCTCCAGACAACACTTGCATATTCCAGATGGGTTCTTACCAAAGATTTGTGAAGTGGAATAAATAGTTTAGAATCTAGGAACTTAAATGTTCTTCTGATCATACCGAAAATTTAAGTTACTTTTTGTACTTTTTCGCTTATGTCTTTGTCAAATGTAAGCTCTTTATCAAATATGACCCCAAGGTCCTTTTCTTCTTCCACTTCTTCTGATGTTGTACATATATTATTAAGCACATATCCAGTGTTCTCTCCAGTGTTTTCCGACGTGTAATGACTTACACTTGTCCTCGTTGAATTTGAGTAGCCAAGTCTCACTCCAATGTGAGAGTTGCAGCAAATCTTCTTGTATTGACTTTTTGCTTTCTTGTGAGTTAATTATCTGGAATAGTTTTGTGTCGTATGCAAATAAGTAAACAGTTGACTTAATCATCTTGGGCAGGTCATTTATATAAATGACAAACAGCAGCGGGCCCAACACCGAACCCTGGGGTATTCCCGATGTCACTCTGCCCCACTTGAATGTTTTGCCGTTGATTATAACACGTTGTTGCCTGTTTACTAGGAAGTCTTCCAACCATGTGAAGGTTTCTTCATTGATTCCATACGCTTCCAGTTTTTTCATCAGACGGTGATGGGGGACGGTGTCAAATGCCTTTCGGAAATCTAGGTATATACATTCTATATCCAGGGCTTTGTCTAGGGCTTCTGTCCATTCTTCTAGAACATTAAGGAGTTGTAATGCTGTTCATAAATCCATACTGTTTGTTTGTGAAAAGTGAATTGGCTGACATGTGTTTGGTAATATGCGCTCAAATGATCTTTTCCGTGGTTTTACATAGCATTGAAGTGAGGCTTATAGGTCTGCAATTTCCTGCAATTGCGACACTTCCTTTCTTGTGTATAGCACTGATGTTTGTCGTCCGCAATGCTTTTGGGAGCTTTCCTTTTTCAATGATCGCCTGAACAATCTTGTAATTGGGATCTTTACAGTGTCTGCTGTTTCCTTGATTAGCCGAGGGTGTATACCATCAGGACCTGGAGATTTTTCTGGATTTAAACTTTTCTTCAGCAACTTTTTAACTTCAACTTCATTTATTTCTATACTGCTGAGTGGTGTTTGAATGTTTCTTGGTTCAATATAGGTATTTCCTCTTCTGGTTCTAAATGTTAACACACTACTGAAGTACTCCTGTAAAATATTAGCCTTTTCCGTGTTGTTGTTTGTTTTTTCTGATTTTGGATCCGCAGGATCTTTACATAGATCTCCAATCCCAGCCTTGGTCTTACTTTAATCATTAAAGATGATTACTTTCATCTATTTGTTTACTTTATAAGAAAAAATGTGTGCATGCATCTTAAACAAAGAAGGAACTCCAGATTATTTACTCATAATTCAAGTTTATTAAGCATTAAACTATCTGACTTCCTATGGCATCTATGGTCTATAGAATTCCAAGGATTTGCAGACAATCTTCATAATGCACGCTAGCGCATGATGAGATGGTTGTCTGCAAAGCTCTGGCATTTACATAGACCAAAGATGCCATAGGAAGATAGTTAATGTTTATATTTACATTATCAACTCATTTTGAGGTCTCTGCATTAACATTGTTTAAGCTAGACTAGGAAACCCTCTATTAACGACTATTTACTTCACGAGATTGAACAGCCATTTTGACAGTGATCAGTTGATGTCAGATATAATGGTCACATTTTGAGTGTCAGTTACACCCTCATATACTTCACTTTGCCTTGGTTAGTTTATATAGTAGAACATTCTTTGAGCTACTTTAAATACAAAATGTAGATAAATGACTATACATTAAAAAGCGTAGTGTGAAACATCATTTGAATTAACAATACAGTGTTTGAAATTGATGAGATTGTAGGGTTTTATCATTTATGGGACTTGGTTAATATTTAGACTAGATCTATATCTCTTTGTACTGGGACTCATTCACTGTGTTCTATATATATATATAGACTCCCCTTAAAATTTACTACATAAAATGCTATATCGATCTAATGTGGAAAACTTTATATTCCAATGCTTTTTTAGGTTTTTTTAACTTATAGATATATTTTACTAATAACCAATTACTGGTATACATTCGAATACGTCATCATGAGTCTGATGTCCCCATGCATCATTCATATGTGGTTATTTTACCCTTTTTTATAAATGACCTATAGGTGGTCCATGGAATGAAATGTTAACATGTGAAGGTCCTGAAAGTAATAAATACAATTGTTCAAGCTATATACATGTACAGTACATAGATCTATATGCATCAACCCGATCATTATATATTGTGTACAGTAATATCAGTATACACTAAAACCTGCCCATTTCGATCAACATAGATCCATAGTTTAGCAAGCTAGACAAGGGGAAGTAACTCAGATAGTGTAAGACGTGAAGGGAGGTAACTAAGAGAGAAAGACCTGATAAGTATGAGACAAGACATAACACAAAGTAAAGGAAATAAAATACTAGTAGGTACACTTCATTTGATAATATCTCTTTTTATTAATTAGAAACAATTGAAATTCCAATTATGAAATGATGTACTGAATGAATCAATGTAATTCAGATCAAGAGAAATTAGCAAAAAAAAAATATGTTTGTTTAGGGTTACATTGGCAAAAAAATATAGGGTCAGTAGATCAGGAGGATTTTTTTTTCAATGTCTTCCACTCTAAAATAATGGCCGGAACTTGAGTCTGAGATCGTAATCCCGACTTTTAATACATTTTTTTTCACAGAAAAGTGGGGAAAAAAATTAGGATCGGGGGTAAAAAATTAGGGTCGGTCAGGTAACCCTAAACAGACGTATTATCTTTTTTGGCCTTATGAAATTACATCATTGTATATAAAGAAATATCTTAACAAATGAATACAGCAATTTGTTTATTTTTTTAACAATACATTGTTATGAAATATGTAATTTTGAATTACAAACGAAAATAAATGGCCCATGGAGTGTAAATTAAAATAGTAAAATAAACTTAATCACTTGATGTTATCAAAGCACTAAACTTAAACAATATATATATATTATCATATATTGTATGTTCAATGATAATATATATATCACAAATCATTGCTGTCCAATATTGACCTCTTTAAGATACATTCTTCCTTTTTTCTTTGCTGCATAATTTTTTAATTAGTCATATAAATGTTAACTGGCTTAAGATTTTGGTTGTTGAAAAATTCTCAATATCTATTCCCATTTGGATATTCTGATCACATTACAATATAATTTGCATATCATGTATGGTAGAAAAGGTCAATAACTCTGACATCTTTGTAACTTTAATTACTGTTCGATGAATAAAAATATTTTCATCAAAATAAATATGATATGGTCTTCCTTCAAATTTGAAATGAATAAATCTGATAGTTGTTGAAATCATGTTAATGATCAGTTGTTTTGGGGTTTTGTTTCTTGGCTTTCATGAAGGGCTCTTGGAATATGTCAAATACCCGCTTTGCTTTCTGAGGGCCGAACCCTGGACAAAGAGACAAGTCTTCCTTGGAAGCTTCCATTACCCCTCTTAAGGACTTAAAGGTTGACATCAATGTCAAAGCATCTGTTTTATTAACAGACTTGACACTTGTTAAACAATCCGTAAATTTTGAAACAAAGTCATGATCTGTTTTTTCCATGATGGCATCAGGTGGTTTGAACTCGTAAACTTTGTAGGTCTCGAGATAACGTCCAGCTTCTTCATGTGTAAATGCCAACATAAGTGTACAGTCAGCTAAGATGCAGATCTTGGCGAGTTCTTTCAGAAGGTGATGAGGTTCTTTGATGTCTACTTGAACTAACATGACACGAAGATCATAGGCACGACCTAACTGCTTGAGTCGGTCATGGATGTAATTTGGATTAAGTTGATGGTACCTTAAACTCAGATACAAAGCACATGTACTCAAGCCCATTACATAATCTGGCACAATATCGCCGTACTCCCAAGCTACATTACGTACTGACTTGAGAATGGGATTGCCTCTCTGCCTTGGATTGACAATGAGGGCATTACTTGTGCTTCCCTTACTAACCGTAACTGGAGCCAGAGTTTTATCACTGGACTTTTTCAGCACTTCATCTTTTGTTTCAGATACAGAAACTGTTGTTGATGAGGATAATGGCGGAAAGTTCTTATCAGCAGCAGATGAGTCAGTCTGATCAGATTTACTTGCAGCAGAACTAGACTTTGATGAGGATGGTTTAGAAGACGCCAGAAAGGAAGCAATCTTAATTTGATTGGTGTCGGGTACTGTTTTCTTATTATCTGTCACTTTACGGGACTCATCTTCAACTTGTTGTCTCTTGAAAGCAGTAAGGGTGTCTTGTGGTTTTATTGAAGTTGCTGACAACTGTTCCATCTCTGTTGCAGATGGGATTTTGAACTTCTTTCTCTCGGCAGCCATTTTTTCCCTCGGATGTATGTATGAAGGGTTCACAAATCAAGCTGAGTTCACACCACGCTACAAAAGATATTGATCATGATCAGATCAAAGTCTTGTTTTCCTTTCCAATCTACATTTTGTATTTCAATGTATTTAAGATCACAAATCCTGTTGCAAATTAGAAATATTTCAGTCAAACAATGTAAGCATTATCTAAATTACACACAGCCTTATACAGACAGTTTGTAAAGTTTTAAGTTGTCAAAGCTACAATTCTGTCCTATTGACTGAAGTGTTGCAATTAAAACATCCAGTGGTGAAAATGATATTATTGAAATGTATGTACTAAATTTGCAATCATATAAAGCAAAATTCAACATTTGTAACATTAATAACTGATTATTTATTGAACCATTTCTATGTCTATATCATTTTGTAAATACATTTCAAAGGCTCACATCTCTTTGATACAGCTTTGATGCATGCTTCTTGTTAGAAAGTCTTGTGTTCCAAATATGGCAACTTAACCATATATGGAATGTCCTAAAATTGTTTACTATATCAGAAATACAATTATAAATGTCACAGATTTTTAAATCAATTTTAAAACTTCTTTTGGATAATCTGATATGATACTAATATAATTCTGATTCACAATGTTTATTCTTAGTTTGTCAACTTTTTTTAACATCAGAACACTTTAATACTTCTGTCAATACGATTTCTGACAAAATCAAAGATGGCAATGTATTTGAATACAGTACATCACCAGTATGTCATCCATATAAGATTTGAAAAACTTTCCCTGTGAACCGAAAACAGAAATCACAGCACGATTCAATTTTGTGCAAAGTTGTATCCACTCTCCAAAGTCATGCACACACTCATAAGAGATTTACCAGTGACTTTTCCGGGTATTTTGGGGGAAATGTTTATGTAACAATTGGGAATTTTTAATCCCAAAAAGAGTGATTTCGAAAGTTCCCCATTACTGATATGTAACAGGGCGAGAGCAGTGTGCCACCAGCCGGGCGCGAACCTGCGAACCCGGACTTACTGGTCCACCGCTCTACAGACTGAGCTAAAGGGAAATTCCCCCTAGCGCGATGCTAAAAAGTGACCGTATCACTATATACGATTAAAACCTGCTATACTACTCCCTCCTTACAAACATGTTTGCCCCCAAACACAGACCAACCCAGGTTAAATTCTCTCTCCAACGCCGCCTCTCAATCTCATATAACTTTTGCTTGCAGTGGTCTAAGGCACCAAAAGTAACAGGGCGAGAGTAGTGTGCCGCCAGCTGGGCTGGAACCCGCGGACCCAGACTTACTGGTCCGTCGCTCTACCGACTGAGTTAAAGGGAAATTCCCCCAGTGCGAAGCAAGTCGGCGACCATAATCACTATGTACAATTAAAACCTGCTACAGGTATATAGGTAATTAAATATTGTAAAACTGTTTCATTTGATATTACATGCTGTTTTTACATGGCCCTATATATATTGGATCGACAAAACAATCTTTTAGGGTAGATATGATTCCTTACATTCAATCCTTTGTTGTGTTTTTGACATTTTGAACAGTCTTGTTCTGAAACCTTACTCTGAATAGACATGAGACTACATACTCATACAGGCCCCTAATATTATTCAAGTCATGAAGATGCTTGAAACTGAAAAGGAAATCAAGCGCTTGGAACAAGTATTAAAGTGCCGGGAAGACCAACTGCGGACAACGAGCAGAGAAAAAGACGGTTTCGGGTTTCAGTAATTCGGTTTGGGAATGTTTCGTTGCTTTTCATTTTGCCACAATACCAACTGTAACAGGAGAGGAGAAAATGTATCGGCCAGACTGGGATTCAAACCCGGGACCCTCCGAATATTAGCCGAGTGCTCTACCGACTGAGCCACCTGGTCACCGATGATCTACCCAGTCCAATCCCGCTACACTCCTCCCTCTTTTCTCGAAGTCTTCGCCCTCGAAGACACACGAGACCCTTTCAAACACCACCACCGTGGGTTATTTAGTTGGGCGCCAATTTTGTAACAGGAGAGGAGAAAATGTAGCGGCCAGACCGGGATTCGAACCCGGGACCCTCCGAATACTAGCCGAGTGCTCTACCGACTGAGCTACCTGGTCACCGATGATCGACCCAGTCCATAGTCCGAATGATTCTGACTATCTATCCGCTTTTTATATACTGACGTGGGCGGATGATAGTCAGAAGTCTGTGCTCTTTCAAAACGCCAAAAGTCCAGCGACCCTCACCAGGGTCGCTAGTTTTTCAATGTTGTCTCTTTTCAGGTTTCATGTGATTTTTTGACAATTGCATAGTTCGATAGAAAAATTATTTTTACACTACCTTCCATATCAATTATATGTGTAAACGACTGTTAACAAATGCATTTCCTCCAGTTTCTTCGGACTTCGTCATTTTCAGGCACGTTGTTTGTATATGGCTGCCAAAACTAATATCGCAAGAATTTGAGTGACGTCAGAAAATGAAGGTTAAAAATAAAAGGCTTCCCTTGACTTCCGGCGAGATTTTAATCACGTGATAACTTCAACCAATATGGACGATCTAGTCAGGAAATTTGAGAAGTCTCAAAGAAATACCACAAGTTGCACGCTGAGAGATATAATTTACTTTTTTCAACATGTCAAGGTAGTGTAAAAATAATTTTTCTATCGAACTATGCAATTGTCAAAAAATCACATGAAACCTGAAAAGAGAAAACATTGAAAAACTAGCGACCCTGGTGAGGGTCGCTGGACTTTTGGCGTTTTGAAAGAGCACGGACTTCTGACTATCATCCGCCCACGTCAGTATATAAAAAGCGGATAGATAGTCAGAATCATTCGGACTACAGTCCAATCCCGCTACACAACTTTGAATATTTAACCCTCAGCATCGGGTAAATGGCCTATTGGAAGTAAGAAGTTAAACACGAAGTAATGTTTCAAAAGTGTCAGTCTTGTCGTGCTATATCTCTAACATTGTTGAATTAAGTCTGACTCTTTATCTGGAAGATAAAAATGTTGCAAGGGAGACAACTCAGCATGTAAAATATTGCAAGAACAGTTTGTACGTGCCTTTAGTGCTTTTTTTAAATGTTTAAAGCAAGATAGATACATTTAAGATGAAGATGTTTGATAAACAAAGGGAAGTCCTTTTCCAGTTTGTAGGATTATCTAGCTTCTAAAATGAAGACAATTCTTTGCATAACAGATCGTGCAAGGTCAACATTTTTTCATTACACCAGCGACCACGAATTAAAACGTACCTTTGCTGAGCAGATTGGTGTGTTAACCCACTTTCAGCTATTCACTTTACACAAAGTGGAACAATAACCTCGTGGAGAATAGTTTTGCAATGACCGGAGAACACCATCAGAACTGCCAAAAAGTTGAAAGTTGTTATCAACTCGCTTTTGCATGGAATCCCATGGGGGCAGCCATTAACGAATGAATGCGCATGTCTACAAAAGGGACTAGTCATTTACCATATCTTGAATATTATTTATCTGTTTTTTTCTTTGTTATCGATAATTTTAATTAATGTTTTCCAACTGCATTTAACAGTATTTTTAATAAATATATAGGTTAATTCCAATATCTACAATTTCACTGCATTGTTTAAATCTGAGATCATCACTCACTTCCGGAAACAATGACTTATCCCAGAAACACAAACGATGGCTTCCGCATTGGAATCGTATGTAAATCGTATCCTTTAAAACATCATCTAAATTTCAAAAAAGGAAAGAAATAGCTACTAGATCGTCTGCTTATCTTTCTTAAATATGAATACAATATTGATTGGTATGAACCCACTCCATGATCACTGATATTGCCAATAATTTATATGCAATATATGCAGTCTGTCACGAACAGACACAACACAGAACAGCAGATTTTTGAATATTCTGTAATATAACGTTAGGTCTATTTTCAATAGAACATTGATTATGATAATTA
>SAYR01061286.1:2558771-2584332 GCA_004382745.1 Argopecten irradians irradians | reverse complement strand
TTCGCTTATGTCTTTGTCAAAATGTAAAGCTCTTATCCAAAATATGACCCCAAGGTCAAACTTTTTCTTCTTCCACTTCTTCTGATGGTACATATATTATTAAGCACATATCCAGATGTTCTCTCCATTGTTGTTTTGGCCGACGAAATGTAATCGACTTACACTTTGTCTCGTTGAATTGAGTAGCCAAGTCTCACTCCAATGAGTGAGAGTTGCAGCAAACATCTTCTTGTATTGGACTTTTTTGCTTTTCTTGTGAGTTTAATTAATCCCTGAACTCCCAGTTTTGTTGTCGTATGCAAATAAGGGCGTTAAACAGTTGACTTAATCAATCTTGGGCAGGTCATTTTATATAGGAATGGGAACAAACAGCAGCGGCGAGTCCAACACCACTGAACCCTGAGTATTCCCGATGTCATCTCTGCCCCCACTTGAATGTTTTGCCGTTGATTATAACACGTTGTTGCCTGTTTACATAGAAGAGAAAGTTCTATCCAACCATGCTGAAAGGGTTCTCATTGACTTCCATACGCTTCCAGTTTTATTTCATACAGACGGTGATGGGACCGGTATTAAAATCGTTCTAAATGCCTTCGGAAATCTAGGTATATACATTCTTGAGGTATCCAAGGCTTATTGTCTAGGCGCTTCTAGTGTCCTTATTAACTATCTAGAACATAAGGAGTTGAATGCCTGTTCATAAATCCATACTGTTTGTTTGTGAAAAGCTGAAATTTGCGCTGACTATGTGTTTGGGGTAATATAGCGCTCCAAATGATCTTTTCCGTGGTTACATAAGCATTGCAAGTGCAGGCTTATAGTCTGCATTTCCTTGCAATTGCGACACTTCCTTTCTTTGTGTCTATAGCACTGATGTTTTGTCGTCCGCAATGCTTTTGGGAGCTTTCCTTTTCAATGAATCGCTACTCTGAACAATCTTGTAAAATTGGAGATCTTACAGATGTACTGCATCTGTTCCTTTGATTAAGCCGCGAGGGTGGTTATACCATCATGGGATCCTTGGAGATTTTCTTGGAATTTCAACTATTTCTTTCAGCAACATTTTTAACTTTCAACTCATTATTTTCCTATACTGTGAGTGCGGATAGTTTGAAATGTTTCTTGGTATCAATATAAAGGTATTTACCTTCTCCTGGTTCTTAAATGTTAACACACATAACTGAAGTACTCCTGTTAACAATATATAGCCTTATTCCGCATTGTTGATGTGTTAATTTTCTGATTTGGATCCGGCAGGCATCTTACATAGATCTCTCAATCCCCCAGCCCATTGAGGTCTTATACTATTTCATTAAGATAGAATCATTTCCTACTATTAGATATAAACCTTATGAAATGATAGTATAGCATAGACTCTATAAACAAAGAGCGAATCTCAGCATTATTTACTCATAATTTCAAGTTTATTAAGCCATTAAACTACATCTGACTTCCTATGGAACATCTATGGTCTATAGAATCTCCCAAAGGATTGCAGCACAATCTTCATAACTGCACGGCTACGCGCAATGCATGAGATGCCGTTGTCTGCAAAGCTCTGGCACTTTACATAGACCAAAGATGCCATAGGAAGCAAAGTTAATGTTTATATTTACATATCAACCATTTTTGACGGTCTCTGCCATTAAATTTGTTTAAGCTAGACTTAGGAAACCCTTCTATCTAACGACTAAATTTACTTCACGAGATTGAACAGCCATTTTGACAGTGATCAGTTGCATGTCAGCATTATAATGTCACATTATCTGAGATGTCAGTTCATCAACCTCAATATATACTTCACTTTAGCCTTGGTTAGTTTAATAAATATATAGACGCAATAGAACATTTCTTATTTGAGACTACATTTTTTAATACAAAATGTTAGATAATATGACTATAACATTAAAAAAAGCGTAGCTGTGAACACATTTATTTGTAAATTAACAAATACAGTATTTCATATGTATGGAGTGATGTGTGTAGGGTTTAGTCATTTATGGACTGGTATTAATATTTAGGACCACGATCTATATCTCTTAATGTACTGGGACTTCATTCACTGGTTCTATATATATAGACTCCCATTGGAAATTTACAACATAAATTGCTATATCGAATCTAAGTGGAAAAACTTTATATATTCCAAAATTTATTTTTTAGTTTTTTTTACTTTTATAGCATTTATATGATTATATTTACTAATAACCAATTACTGGTATACATCTTGAATAACGTCATCATTGAGTTCTGGAATGTCCCCATGCATCTAGTTCAATACCATTGTTGGTTATTTACCCTATTTTTATATAGATGACCTATAGGTTGGTCCACTGCATATGAAATGTTAACATGTGAAAGTCTCTGAAAAGATAAATAAATACATTGGTTTCCAAGCTATATACATTGCACAAGTACATAGCATCTATATGCATCAAACCCGTTAATTTCATTATATTTTTTTAGTATATTTTGTACTATAATATCAGTATACTACGTAAGAACACTTGTCCTCGATTTCGATCACGATATTATCATAGCTTGTAGCAAAACTGTTAGACAAGCGGGACAAGTAACTTCAGATAGTGTAGATGCATGAAGATCGCTAGCCGACTAATTGAGAGGAAAGATCGCTGGCGATAAGATTGAGGACAGCAACACGTGGGACCAGTTAACACAAGATAAAGGCAAATAATAAGCTAGGGTTAAACGAATTAACTAGTAATGGGTATCCTACTTCTATTTGCATAAATATTTCGTGTATTCATTAAGTATATAGAAAACATTGTAACAAGAATATTCTCATATTGAGGAGATGAGCTTAAGGCGTGAGAAATGACAATCAATGTATTTCAGATCAAGAGAGAAAGTAAATAGACAAAAAAGATATAATATATTTGTAATCTCCGTGGGGTTACATATCCGGCAAAAAAAAGTATCTCCTAAGAGCAGTCAAGATCCAGATCAGGAATTAGCTATCAGTCCCGGTGGGAGTGTCTTTTTTTTTTCAATGTCCTATCCATCTCTAAAAATAATGGGCGGGTCTGGCAACGGTTGTATTCTGATGTGGATCGTACCAAAACCTCTTAATCCCCGAGCATTTATCCTTAATACATTTCCTCTCCTCTTCTCCGAGAATAAAAGTGCGAGGAAATAAAATTCAGTGATCTAGGGTGTCAGTATGAAGGATTATAACACACTCCATTCCTCCGAAGTCGTGTGATGAATTTTCTCAATATTATGCTGGTACAACCGTAATCACTCACCTTTACACAGAACGAGTAGTTATCTTTTTGGCCTTATGACATGTTGACATTCATTGGTGAGTATTACCAAGTAACATAATCTTAATTGTGTAAATCAAATATAAATCCTTTTTTTTTATGCGAACCAAGCGTTACACTAAGCTATTTAAATTTTTACAAAGAGGTTCCCATGAAAGCCTGTCTCTTTATCGAGCATCATCCTGGTCCATAGTAACCGGTGCACTCAAATGTTGGTTGAATATTAAAAACCTCTCTATTTGTGTTTACTTTTCTTTAGATAGTGTGATAATGCCTGTAGTGTAATAAATTTACTCATGGACTAACATTGCCTCACTAAAATTGTAAGCACTCCACCTCTTTCATGCTCACAGGCGTGGCGTCAAATACAAACAGGAATTATGACTATAATCCTTCTTGAACCTAATGAGATTGTTTTCTGTGTCTCAAATTTGGTTACAATCCATTGCAGAAACTCTTAGGACAAGTGTAAGTCTACTCCCTCCATAAGGGAAATTTTACCGTCATAATTTCCTACATCATTGTCGAGACCCAACTAATCACTTCTCACATGTCTGCGAGTGTGGGCGTCAAGCTCATAAGATAAATACTATACAAGTTGTAACTTACTGTCTTACCTCTTATTCACTCCAAATGGTGACATAGGTTACTGTCCTAAATTTCCCGGATTATCAAAGTGCGCATGTCAAACTCGACTAGTACCATATAGTAGCATATGGTTAGTAATGGAGTTACTTTAACCTTCTATTTCTACCCTATATTGGACTCACCGTCCCTCACATATGCCGGCGCGCAGAGAGGATGACAGTCTAGAGTTCCAAGATATTATATAAAAGTTAATCTGTTCCCCATTACCTCCCGGTAATATGAGTGATATAGAATGTGGCGATTCCAAATTGGTACTAATCCAGGTTATGCGAGAATCTCGTATAGAGAGACATCTGTATATGCAAGAAAGTTTATAGGAATTTACCTCTATACTATTCCCCTAATTGAAGGCCGCCACCCCTTCCATGCCCCGGCCGGGTGTTCAGCAGTCCTATAGAATTTCCCTGATATACTAACGTATCTTGCTTTCCCTTCCCCCAAGGATGTTTAATATGTGGCTAAAATTTTCCCCGTTACAACCTATGACCAAGAAACTCTATAGAGGTATCAAAAGTAGTCAGATCTATATAGTGAATATTACCTCTATTTCCACTTCTATGACGCGCGCGCGCGCTCCTCTGTCCCCAGGCGGCGCTCAAGAGCCATAAATTTATACAAGTTCTGTTCCCCTGTCCCCCAGGATGTACTTGTGGTCAAAATTTGTTGTACCAATGCCATGCAGAACTCCCTATTGACAAGTAGCCGATTTATAGGATTTTACCTCTATTATCCCCTAATTGGACCCCGCCCTCCTGCGCCCCAGGGGCGTCAGAGCCAAAATTTTATACAAGTTCTGTTCTCGCGCTTGTTCCAGATGATGCTGTTGTGGGTCATGAGTTTGGTGTACAGATCCGCGAGGTGCGAGAACTGCTGTAGTGAGGGAATATAGTAGCGGTTATTATGTGAGGATTTTTACCACCCTATCCTTGTCCCCTAATTGTGGGTGCGCCTTACCGTGCTCTCCTGGTCCGCCCCGGTTGTGGTCGAGGCTCAAATTGTTATACGAAGTCTATGTGTTCCCGGCTTCCCCCAATGAGCCAATGCCTTCTCTCCACAGAATATAATTACGATTACATATACACATACATATAATCGCATAAATAAAGGACAAAGATAGCCGAAAAAATATAAATATATCTGATTTACCTATCTATCTTTTACCCCTTATTGTCTCTCTATCCTTCCCTGCCCCTGTCTCGGGTACAGTATGTCCAAGTCTAATTATAAAGTTCT
Organism: Argopecten irradians irradians; assembly: GCA_004382745.1. Lineage (NCBI taxonomy): Eukaryota > Metazoa > Mollusca > Bivalvia > Pectinida > Pectinidae > Argopecten > Argopecten irradians. The sequence continues at coordinate 2,579,167 of SAYR01061286.1, read as the reverse complement.
GTCTCTCACATTAATCACCCAAGAAAAGTCTTGAGGACTAAATTGGGTATACCATCCATGTCAGAAAACTCTAGCCATTATGCCACATCGCCCAGGGTATACGAAGATAAAATATACGAACATTTACCTCAATACATCCCTTCTCGCCCTCCTATGGACCACGCGTCTCTGCGGCCTCTCTGGCCCACAAGAACATGCTAAGGTCACGTATATGCTCTACAAAGTGTAAATTAACATAGGTTATCTTTGTATATGCCTCTTCCCTATATTGAGATGCTTGATAGTGGATCTGCAAATTTAGCGTTTAACGAGGTCCAATAGAACAGAACATCTAGACAATAGATATAATAATACCAGGATTTTTACCATTCTCACTTTCTACTTGCGGCACCACACTCCACTACTCGGCTCATCCGTGTACTGGGCGAGTGAATGTGCTGCAGGATGCCATCATTATGATATGAATATACAAGTGCTTACTTCCCCCTTACCCCAAATATGAGCTTTGAGAGTATAGGCCAAATTTTGGTCCTACAATCCATGAAGTAAAACATCTAGCTAAGATACAAGTACAGCAGATAATATAGGATCATTTAAACCACATTAATTTCCCTAATTAGGGCCCACCATCGCTCCTGTCTCCTCTCGAGTTAGAAATTGGAAATGCGTCCAAGGAAGTGGCCAAATTTTATTATAACAAGTGCATGTATACTCCCTTTCGCACCATAAGGAGGTGTATATTGTCCGCGTGCGCGAAAATTATGGCTTCAACAAATCATGCATGACGACTCTAGGACAAGCGTACTGCGATTTGTATAGGTATTTACCTTACATAAAATTCCACACTATTGGCTCTCCACCCCCCTAGCCCCCGGATGGGCAGAACACCAATGAAATGTGTTGTTTTTTATAACAAAGTTCTGAATATCTTTTCCCAAACAACAAGGATTGATTCAGATAAGGCCTAAATTTTGGTAATTACAATCCATGCAGAAACTCTATATGTCGGACTATAGATTACGATTTCAAGGAACCTGTCGATCACGGACGGAGACGTGATATAACCGGATAACGGTATAATTCAGATCATGTAGAGGTACCCACCGAACGCGACGCTACGGGTTCACCCAGGGTACGGTGTCCATGGATATGGATATTACATATTCCATACGGATCGAAGATATCCTCTCTAAAAATTACACACGGAAAACAACGCCCTGACGGAGAAGGCGCGCGCCCGCCATGACATAAGCTCACTCCGGGCACCTTCGGGCCAGGCATGAGCTAAAAATTTGATTAATTATTTTGTACTTTGTAGCTTACAAAAGTAATTTACAAGTAGCTAAATGTTAGATTTAATTTCTTTTAATGTATATTGTTATGAAAAATAAGTGATAATTTTTGGAATACAAAACGAGAACAAATAAACCTATGGACCATGAAGTGTAAATTTTAAAAATACACGTAAAAATAAGATCTTGTATCAATTGATGTAGTACTTAAAGCAACTAAACTTAACACTATACTGGAGGTAATCTATATATAATATTATCATAAAGCTTTTCAATGATGAAATACATATATATCACAAAGCCAAACCTTTACACTGGTTCAAAAAAACAAAATTATTGACCTTTTTAATGAATACCCATTCCTCTTTGATAAACTACTACCTAAGCTAGGCAAATATATTATATAACTTTTCCATTAGTCATTAATATAATGTTAACTGCTTAAGATTTTTGGTGAGAGGTTGAAAATATTCTTCCACAACTCATCATAATTCCCATTTGGAATATTCTTAATACACATTTACAAGGCTATAATTATGAAATTCATAATCATGTGGAAATAAACGATTAAATAATGCTTATTGCCGCTCTACGAAAAGCAAGTCAAAGTACACTACTAGACATCAAATATAGTGTAAGGCTTTAATTACTGTTCGATGAATAAAAATATTTTCATCTCAAAAATAAATATGATATGGTCTCTCTTCAAATTTGAAATGGAAAAACTGCATATTGTTGTTTGAAGATAAGTAATGATCAGTTGTTTTGTGGTGGTTTTGTTTCTTGGCTTTCATGAAGGGCTCTGGAATATTGTCAAATACCCGCTTTGCTTTCTGGAGGGCCGAACGCCTATGCCAAAGAAGATCAAGTCTTCCTTGGAAGCTTCTCATTACCCTTTATGGGACTTAAAGGTTGACATCAATGTCACAGCACTCTGTTTATATAACAGACTTGACACTTGTTAAACAATCCGTAATATGTAAACAAGTCATGATCTGTTTTTTCCATGATGGCATCAGGTGCGTTTGAACTCGTAAACTTTGTAGGTCTTCGAGATAACGTCCAGCTTCTTCATGTGTAAATGCCAACATAAGTGTACAGTCAGCTAAGATGCAGATCTTGGCGAGTTCTTTTCAAAGAGGTGATGAGGTTCTTTGATGTCTACTTGAACTAACATGACACGAAGATACATAGAGCACGACCTAACTGCTTGAGTCGGTCATCGGATGTAATTTGGAGTTAAGTTGATGGTACCTTAAAACTCAGATACAAAGCACATGTACTCAAGCGCCAATACCTACATTGTAATCTGCACAAATATCGCCGTATTCCCAAGCCATCAGTACAAGTAACTGACTATGAGAGAATGGGATTGCCCTCTCTCCTATTGATTGACAATGAGGGCATTACTTGTGCTTCCTTACTAACCGTAACTGGAGCCAAGATGTTTTATCACTGGACTTTTTCAGCACTTCATCTTTTGTTTTCAGATACAGAACTGCTGTTGATGATGAGGATAATGCGGAGATGTTCTTATCAGCAGCAGAGATGATTCAGTCTGATCAGATTTACTTGCAGCAGAACTAGACTTTGAATGGGATGGTTTTAGAAGACGCCAGAAAGGAAAGCAATCTTAATATTGATTGGTGTCCGTTACTGTTTTCTATACTCTCTGTCACCCTTTACGGGACTCATCTTCAACTTGTTGTCTCTTTGAAGAGCAGTAAGGGTGTCTTGTGGTTTTATTGAAAGTTGTGACAACTGTTTCCATCTACATCTGTTGCAGATGGGATATTTGAATCTCCTTTTCTCTCGGTGCAGCGCCATTTTTTCCCTCAGATGTATGTATGAAGGGTGGTTCACAAATCAAGCTGAGTTACACCACGCTACAAAAGATATTGATCATGATCAGATCAAAAGTCTTGTTTTCCTTCCAATCATAATATTTTGTATTTCAATGTATTTTAAGATCACAAATCCTTGTTGCAAATTAGAAATTTCAGTCAAACAATGTAAGCATATTCTTAAATTACACACAGCCTTATACAACAGTTTTGTAAAGTTTTAAGTTGTCACCCTACAATATCTGTCCTATTGGACTGAAGTTGTGCAATTAAAAACATCCAGTGGTAAAATAATTATTGTGAGAAATGTATTTTAACTTAATTGGCTATTATATTACAAATTCAAGCATTTCAAAGTAAATCCTTAACATTATAATGAATCTATTATATTGAATACATTTCTATGTCTATATATTTTGTAAATACACATTTCAATGGCTCAACATTCTCTTTGATCACGCTTTGATGGATGCATTGCTTCTTGTTAGAAAGTCTTGTGTTCCAAATATGGACACCATAAACCATTATGGAATGTCAAATTGCAATGTTTACTATTATCAGAAATTACATGAATATGTCACAGATTTTAAAATCAATTTTAAAACTTTTTTGGATAATCTGATATGATACTAATATAATTCTGATTCACAATGTTTTATATTCTTAGTTTTGTCAACTTTTTTTTAACTTCAGAACACTTTAATACTTCTGTCAATACGATTTCTGACAAAATCAAAGATGGCAATGTATTTGAATACAAGTACAATCACCAGTAGTCTATCCATATAAGATTTGAAAAACTTTCCCTGTGAACCGAAAACAGAAATCACAGCACGATTCAATTTTGTGGCAAAGTTGTATCCACTCCTCCAAAGTATGCACACACTCATAAGAGATTTACCAGTGACTTTTCTCAGGGTATTTTTGGGGGAAATGTTTATGTAACAAATTGGGAATTTTTAATCCAAAAGAGTGAGTTTCGAAAGTTCCCCATTACTGATAGTGATATGTAACAGGCGGAGAGCAGTGTGCCACCAGCCGGGCGCGAACCTGCGAAACCCGGACTTACTGGTCCACCGCTCTACAGACTGAGCTAAAGGGAAATTCCCCCTAGCGCGATGCTAAAAGTGACCGTATCACTATATACGATTAAAACCTGCTATACTACTCCCTCTTACAAACATGTTTGCCCCCCAAACACAGACCAACCCAGGTTAAATTCTCTCTCCAACGCCGCCTCTCAATCTCATATAACTTTCGCTTGCAGTTGTCTAAGGCACCAAAAGTAACAGGGCGAGAGTAGTGTGCCGCCAGCTGGGCTGGAACCCGCGGACCCAGACTTACTGGTCCGTCGCTCTACTAACGCTGAGTTAAAGGGAAATTCCCCCTAGTGCAGAAAGCGGGCGACCATAATCATCATGTGTACAATTAAAACCTGCTACAGGTATATAGGTAATAAAATATTGTAAAACTGTTTTCATTTGATATTACATGCTATTTTTACATGGCCCTATATATATTGGATCGACAAAACAATCTTTTAGGGTAGATATGATTCCTTACATTCAATCCTTTGTTGTGTTTTTGACATTTTGAACAGCCTTGTTCTGAAACCTTACTCTGAATAGACATGAGACTACATACTCATACAGGCCCCTAATATTATTCAAGTCATGAAGATGCTTGAAACTGAAAAGGAAATCAAGCGCTTGGAACAATTATTAAAGTGCCGGGAAGACCAACGAGCAGAGAAAAGACTGTTTCGGGTTTCAGTAATTCGGTTTGGGAATGTTTCGTTGCTTTTCATTTTTCAATTTGCCACAATACCAACTGTAACAGGAGAGGAGAAAATGTATCGGCCAGACTGGGATTCAAACCAGGGACCCTCCGAATATTAGCGAGTGCTCTACAGACTGAGCAACCTGGTCACCGATGATCTACCCAGTCCAATCCCGCTACACTCCTCCCTCCTTTCTCGAAGTCTTCGCCCTCGAAGACACACGAGACCCTTCCAAACACCACCACCGTGGGTTATTTAGTTGGGCGCCAATTTGTAACAGGAGAGGAGAAAATGTAGCGGCCAGACCGCGGATTCGAACCCGGGACCCTCCGAATACTAGCCGAGTGCTCTACCGACTGAGCTACCTGGTCACGATGATCGACCCAGTCCATAGTCCGAATGATTCTGACTAATCTATCCGCTTTTATATTACTGACGTGGGCGGATGATAGTCAGAAGTCTGTGCTCTTTCAAAACGCCAAAAGTCCAGCGACCCTCACCAGGGTCGCTAGTTTTTCAATGTTTTCTCTTTTCAGGTTTCATGTGATTTTTTGACAATTGCATAGTTCGATAGAAAAATTATTTTTACACTACCTTCCATATCAATTTTATGTGTAAACGACTGTTAACAAATGCATTTCCTCCAGTTTCTTCGGACTTCGTCATTTTCAGGCACGTTGTTTGTATATGGCTGCCAAAACTAATTTGCGAGAATTTGAGTGACGTCAGAAAATGAAGGTTAAAAATAAACGGCTTCCCTTGACTTCTGGTGAGATTTCAATCACGTGATAACTTCAACCAATATGGACGATCTAGCTGGGAAATTTGAGAAGTCTCAAAGAAATACCACAAGTTGCACGCTGAGAGATATAATTTACTTTTTTCAACATGTCAAGGTAGTGTAAAAATAATTTTTCTATCGAACTATGCAATTGTCAAAAAATCACATGAAACCTGAAAAGAGAAAACATTGAAAGACTAGCGACCCTGGTGAGGGTCGCTGGACTTTTGGCGTTTTGAAAGAGCACGGACTTCTGACTATCATCCGCCCACGTCAGTATATAAAAAGCGGATAGATAGTCAGAATCATTCGGACTACAGTCCAATTCCGCTACACAACTTTGAATATTTAACCCTCAGCATCGGGTAAATGGCCTATTTGAAGCAAGAAGTTAAACAAGAAGTAATGTTTCAAAAGTGTCAGTCTTGTCGTGCTATATCTCTAACATTGTTGGATTAAGTCTGACTCTTGATCTGGAAGATAAAAATGTTGCAAGGGAGACAACTCAGCATGTAAAATATTGCAGAACAGTTTGTACGTGCCTTTAGTGCTTTTTTTAAATGTTTAAAGCAAGATAGATACATTTAAGATGAAGATGTTGATAAACAAAGGGAAGTCCTTTTCCAGTTTGTAGGATTATCTTAGCTTCTAAAATGAAGACAATTCTTTGCATAACAGATCGTGCAAGGTCAACATTTTCATTACACCAGCGACCACGAATTAAAACGTACCTTTGCTGAGCAGATTGGTGTGTTAACCCACTTTCAGCTATCACTTTACACAAAGTGGACAATAACCTCGTGGAGAATAGTTTTGCCATGACCGGAGAACACCATCAGAACTGCCAAAAGTTGAAAGTTGTTATCAACTCGCTTCTTGCATGGAATCCATGGGGGCAGCCATTAACGAATCAATGCGCATGTCTGAAAAAGGGACTAATCATTTACCATATCTTGGATTTTATTTATCTGTTTTTTTTCTTTGTTATCGACAATTTTAATTATTGTTTTCCAACTACATTTAACAGTATTTTTAATAAATATATAGGTTAATTCCAATCATCTACAATTTCACTGCATTGTTTAAATCTGAGATCATCACTCACTTCCGGAAACAATGACTTATCCCAGAAACACAAACGATGGCTTCCGCATTGGAATCGTATGTAAATCGTATCCTTTTAAAACATCATCTAAATTTCAAAAAAGGAAAGAAATAGCTACTAGATCGTCTGCTTATCTTTCTTAAATATGAAATACAATATTGATTGGTATGAACCCATTCCATGATCACTGATATTGCCAATAATTTATATGCAATATATATCCTGTCACGAACAGACACAACACAGAACAGCAGATTTTGAAATATCTAATATAACGTTAGGTCTATTTCAAATAGAACATTGATTATGATAATTAAATGTAGGGATTATAAATAATTATAGTATATCTATATACATGTAGGGAAATGAGTGAAGTACATTACAAACTTGAAATTAATTACAACTGTAGATTCTACATGTTATGGTCAAGTGCCCTAAATTCGTCAGGGACCTGTTTTCGTCATGTTTACAATTTTGCAAATGTCTCATGAACTATCGCGTGATTTCATAAAGAGTGTCGTCTGCCAAAGCAGATTTGATCAAGGAAGATTGGTCATGCTTAAAAGCGAGTGTGTATTATAACCAAGTGGTTTTGTAAATAGGATGTAGTAATATACCCCAAAATGAAGGTATTTTCTTAAGACCATTTTAAATGAAACTTCAAAAAAATACCGTTAGCATTTGACTGACTGTGTGCACTAATCAGCAGCATGTCAACAATGTACCTGAAGCCATACAAGAAATTTTCAGCTTAAACACGATCTCGCAACTGCCTGCATGCTGCTCATCATTTATTTGGAATGATCTCAATTTTCGTAATAAGCGAAACAGCCCCCTGACGAAAATAGGTCCCTATTGTGTCGACCATCACCCAGTGACCAGCCGTTAGAAATCTTCCATACCGCGATAGATAAAACGAATTGATAGACAACTTGTTGTACACTCGCGCTCGGCTAACTATGCTTTTCAGATTCACAAAGGGCAAAGTAGCTATTAAAAAAGACCAATACTTGACCTCACAGTTACGCCCTACCAGACACTCCCAAACACTTGCATACCAAATACATTACTGTAGAACTGATTCTCACAAATACTCTTCTTTCCCCGCACTATCCAAGACTGGAAATCTCTTCCGCTAGATCTTGTAATCTCAAAGTCGCTAGACTCCTTCAAAACTCGTCTTCCATCTCTAATTTAATTATTTTCTTCTCTTCCCTTGTTCCTAGCCACACCTTCAACAATATCGACATGATCTTCAATATGATGAAGTAGGTCGATTAATAGGTATATGTATATGTAATTGTTTAAAAAAAATAAAATTAATAAACATGCTTGGTTATATGAACAAGTAACAATAATGTTGTAGCGGAAATAATATCACATTTTGGAAAAGTCAGTCCGAAGGTGATATCTTTTTCGCTAAAACATCAGCTAATGATTGATTGTATAATCTTTGTTATTCTTTCAAATGTTTTATTCCTTAGATGATTCTTCAATTTCCTTAACTCTGATAATAGATACAGTGTCTATAGTGACAGCTGATGGCAGAATCATTGTGGTATGTATATAATTGACTGATCACAAAGTAGTTTTAACCATGTCAATCTTAAGCTGTGCACTGTGCTCTCACACACAAGCATGTATACCCATTCAATGTTTAAATAAAATGTAAAGTCATCTGCAGTACAAAGGCAGTTGGTTTGCATGAAAACTGTCAATATATTGAATACAAGCAGCTGGCCATGGGATATACAGGTACTTGTACATGTTTTTCTCCCATTTATAAAGTGAGTTGAAGAAAACAACACATTACAGCAGCATGCAGTTTCAATTAATTTCCATGTATTCGTACAATGTTAGAGACACATGTACAGTGTTGCATATATAGACATCAGCTGGCTATGGTGATGCACATGTCCGTAACCTCTTTGTGACTGCATCACTCAGGCTGTGAACTGTCTTTATATGTCATTTAATTAATTTTTTTACTTTGAAACTGATTGGCATATAAATATGTGGTAAACTTTAGTAATAATGTATAAAGACAGTGATATATTTTGTTGAGAGCAATATAATAGATTAGGCAAAATATATGTCTAAATGCATATGTTATTCATTCAATGTAAGTTGGATATTTTATGATTTCATATATTGTGAAATATGTGGCAGAGTTAAATTGTCTATTACTTCGAGGTAATGTTGTTGTTTTTTTAATAAAAAATGACTATTTGAAAAGAAAGTGTTTTTAAAACAGAAGAAAGGTTTTGCTTTAATTATATGTATTTTTACAGGGAACATTGAAGGGTTTTGACCAGACCATTAATTTGATCCTGGATGAAAGCCATGAGCGTGTGTACAGCTCCTCTCAGGGTGTAGAGCAGGTCATACTCGGCCTATACATCATTAGAGGGGATAATGTGTAAGTTGATAAAAATCTAGGTCTTTTAATGATTGGTTGAGGGTGTTTAATGCCCATTTTTCAGTTACATTACTGAGTCTAGTACATTAATCTAAAATAGATCTCTATTTTAATTATAACTCTGTTTTCTCTTTGAGCTCTGTGTTTTTCCCTAAAAACGAACTCATTAACCTCCCTGGTAATCTATGATAAATTCTTCTAGTCTTTGAACTAGAAGAGTCCAAATGTGTTTTCAGGGGTGACTGAGTTAATAAAAGTTGTTGATTTGATTAAGGGGAGATAATAATGCAAGCTTCATATAACCACTGGCTGTGTATGTGACCACAGTGTATAAAGGGAGGTAATCTCTTTTAAAGAAATTATGTTATACATGTATGCGCAAGGATAGCTCAAAAGACTTTTTGACAGAAAATGGTGTCGTCTTTAGAGCTACAATTGGTGCAAACCATTATAAAAGGTTTGTTTGCATTTTTATCGTACTTGTTTGATATCGCTTACCTACGAGGCGATAAAACTGAACCACTTAAAATATCGAATTCTCATCGAGGCATTATTTTTTTACATAATACATATGAAGGTCTTTCTGAAGAGAATTTATACCCCAAGTCCACAAATTGTGAATTTAACGTCTTGTGAGCGGTACGATGGGTATTAAGAATGGCAGTTATGTTTGTTTTGGACAAAAATAATATGTAAATGCATGTATACGCATAAAATAATTGGAAATCTACAAAAGAGTATAGAAAACTATGCCCGAGTGATTTTCGGAGGCAGTGCTCCACTACGACACATAGGGACCAATTCGTACCCGGCCGAAAGGTATAGTAGGCCGGGTACGTATATTCGTTCTAGCGCAAGGACTGTATGTGTTGATACCTTTATGTGTCTGAGAAATTGATTGGTATCAATTACAGTCCAATTACAGCATATTTACTCAAGTAATTGTATATTAATTAATCACATTTTGAAGTAATTGTGCCCATGATATGCCTGTTAGCTACTACATATATACGATATATGAAATTTATTAAACTTATTGAAGGTTCATCATCCTCGATATTCCAGGGGTTTCGATCACTTTCGATCTCTACACCCCTGGACTATCTCACAGTTAAGTTGGAGGCAACAGAATAGAACAGGTAATTTAGTCATTTGATGTACATCAAAAGAGCCGTATAACGGGACACTGTGGTTGACTCTGTGGCTTTGATGTTAGGCGTCGCTCTCTCTGTAGTCTTCAAAGGAAATCTTTGCTAGCCTGTGATTAGTCAAATGTTTTCCACTGAGCTGTCTTCAATTTCACTATGAGATAGTCCAGGGGTGTAGAGATCGTAAGTGATCGGAACCCCTGGAATATCGAGGATGAAGGTTCATGGCATATTGTATCAACTTTGAAGATCCTCTATTAAATGTTTTTGTTTACAGTGCTATTATTGGGGAGATAGATGATGACACAGATGGAGGACTAGACTTTAATAATATCAAAGCAGAACCACTCAACTCTGTGATGCACTGACCCGTAGCAGCTTAACTCATCTTCATATTACATTTCATTCTTCATCGAGGAAAAAGAGCACATGCAAGAGGACTAGAGGACTACATGGAAGTTGACAACATTCATACATTCACCACCATTTCATTTAATTTGAGCTGAAGAAAACATCAAAGGAGTCACATTTATTTTTTTGGAAAATTGACTCTTGACCGTATAAATTATAAGGAAAAGTAATTACCTGGGTGGATTGGAGTGGATGTTTCTGTTAAATATTGAGTATGTGTGTACTTCAGGCTTTAGATTTTATTACTGTTATAAAGACAATGGATAGTTGAAGACTCTTTGTATAATATATGATGTATGAAAAAAGTTTAGTTTGAAATTCCCATTTAGACTTTATGTCCAGTGTACATTTACTGCCAACATGATCTGAACCTTTTGTTGTTGTTTTTCACAAAATACTTTCATTATATAATTATCAATGTGTACAGTATATGTAAAAATTAGTTTACCCAATGCAGTTTCTGTAAGAAATGATTGTTTTGATATTATAATGTGATAATTGAGGAAATTAAGTCAGGCTACAAATTTATAAAGAAATTGTATTATTTAGGAAAGAAAAACGTTTTACATATTTTACATCTCACATCTTCATGGTAACATTCTAGAATCTTCATAATCCATAGAGAGGAGTGCTTCATAAATCTATTCATCCCTCACACATACCATGGGAGTCATCAGGATTGAATGTGTTGAGTATGTTTGGGTAACAATTCAGTAAGTGTGCGAGTCATAATGATGTCTGTGGACATAGGTGTACATGTGTGATGAGTTTGAAGGATGTGAAAGCAGATACCATATTCGCCGTAATTAGCGCCAAAGGCTCTTAAAAATTATAACAAAAGAGGACGCTTATTGGGTCATGAAAGTGATATAAGAGTTGTGGATGAAAAACCTCTGAAAAAATCATCCATATTTTCACTCTTTCCGTACTCCTGTCACATTGATATGTTACAGTAAACATGCATATGTCTTCTTTTCTTTGTGACGCATTATTACGTTGTGTTTCACATGTGATTGTTATAAGCAGCACACAGTTATAAAACATTGTGAAGTTCATGGAATTCGATGAGGTTGTTTATATTACTTCAATTTCCCCACTGAGAAGAAGCGAGTAGCGCTAATAACGGCGAATACAGTATTAAGTTTTCTGAAAATGTAGTGATTACCAAATTTTGCATTTTAGGAAAGGACAGTATGAAAGAACCTGATTTTATTGTTTTAAATAAAATATTGATGAAAACATTTCCTGGATGTTTTATGTAATGATATTGTTACACAGCCTGTGAGCGTTGTATGTGTGACGCTTTATATGACTAGTACTCTGTAACATTCATCAGACAAATGACCAGAAAGCATAAGTAACAAATCCAAGTCAATGCTTGGATGAATGACTACCATTTTACCGATCAAGAATATCTATATTTGTCTCATTTTTCTCACTTGTGTAGGTCGATGGAAGCACTCGGGTCTACTGTTATAGTTCATGATTGATTAATAGTACAGATTTAGAGCTATCAAGATCTTCAAAGAAAATGCATTAGTTTCCTGGATCCAAATCAACGTTTACAGTAACAAGAAGTGAAGTAAAACTTCTATCATACGCAAAAATCTGCAACCTTAATTGTTGTTAATAAAATCAACTACGATTATTCGCTTTCTTTTTGAATTTACAGAGAAATACATTATTGAATACTGCTTGGAGTGCATCATAAAATACTAAAATGAACTACCTACGAGAACAGCGTCATTGATGCGACAGCCTATGATATGTAAATCATGATTTTGACAAATTTTGCGGGGTATACAATTTCGCGGATTTGGATGGATCCGCTAATTTAGCAAAATAAACACACACACCCCCCCCCTAATTATTATTAATTATACAGTTATTTCATGTAAAAACACCAGCGATCATTGAAAACTCCGTTAAATTCTTGGTCAAATAGCTTGACAAATCTCCTGGAAACGAGACAACTCAGAATTACAGAATACAGAATTTGTTAATACTCTCATGCGTATCGGCCTATACTTAACTAACTGAATTATGCGCATCCGTCGAGTAAACTGTAGAAATAGGCCTACCAGAAGTTAAAAAGTAATAACAATTTATATAACGACAATAAAAATAGTTCATGCGTTTATTACTGAATTATTATTGAAACTACATGTATCCTTTTGTTGCAATTGCTTCAGGTCAATGTGACAACGATAGTGAATGTTGTATATAGTAAATTGTGGAAGATAAGACACTGTCACTGCCAAGATGTGTTTAACACGTGGACTACAAGCCTGTTTTTAATACAACGCGACAAGCGGTTGTATTAATGCTATCCGGTTTACTATGATGTGTAAGACTGAGTAGGACTTGCCCTACAATGACATCTAGTGGTGACCTCTTGAACCATTTCATTCATAAACTTCCATTCATAAATTCCCTATTCATTGAATAATATTCCTTTGGACCAATCGGTAGTCATGGGAAGACTGCCTTGTGATTGGTAGAATACACAGAGTGTGTATAGAATACACAGAGTGTTATATAATACACAGCCCATCTAGGTCAACTGTTGCCTGCTGGTGACTCCTCTGTCCAACTTACATAATCTCTGTTCATGATAACTTACTATCTAGACTTATAGACATCAGAGTTTTAAAGTAAACTAATCATATGCCCTTTTTGTGTACTTTTTAAATAATGTTTTTAAATGAATGTTAAACACAGATCTGAGGCAAAGGCAAAATAATGTATAAGGCTGTCCTCTTATGTGCATGGTTTTACCAAAATAAGTGTATGTGCAACATAGGAAAAAAGAGTATATTAAGGAGAAAAACTCATTTTAATGAAGACTTTTGTTTTCTTTGTAATTTTTATGTAGGAACTTTAATTAAGAAAAATGTCAAACAAAACATGTATTTTCTGTGATCAGTTGAATGTTCTTGAAATAATTGATATTGAAGTCTTTATAATATGGTATATATATTTTGATTTTGGAAATTTATTTGATTTCATTTTATTTTTCTGTTTCTGCTGCGTTGTATTTGCAGTACTTTGAGTACTTTGATTATCCCTTGTTCTTGCACATGCTGTCTGTGTCGCTGATGATCCCGGGATGAACAGAATGCTACCCGGAGTGGACGGAAGTGTATCACGGTGACTTAATTACCGGTCATCACGCCGAGAGTACAGCCTCCCAGTACGTATGTGTTTGATGGGAATCCAAAAGCTATTCTTGGAGGAGGTAACTATGATGAAATAAGTAAACTTTTCTATGGCGTCAAAGTTAAATGTGGATCGTTGCCTTGCCGACCGTATGAGGATGGAAAGTTTCTTTCCTGTTTTGTCTGTGTTATGTGAAGTAAACGGTGAAGCATTCAAAATTTCGAGATGATATTCATCTCACCAATCACACGATTGTTTATTTTCTTCAAAACATAATTACAGTCAAACCTCGATGATTCGAACTTCGATGAATCGAATTTCTCGCTGTATCGAACTTTTTGTCTGGTCCCGAATTTCTTCACTATATAACATTACTAACTAACCCATGTATGAATCGAAGTTTTATGAATCGAAGTTCTCGATGTATCGAACTTTTTTTCATGGACCATTTGTTATAGAATCATAGGTAACTGACACTCGATGATTCGAATAAAAATTTACCTGTACAGATCATGTGTTCGCCGATACCCCGCGGCATGCTGTCACACCTAGCTGTCTCGCGACGGCCTTCGCCGGACAATAGGGATTATGACAGCTTGTGTTGCTAGCTTGATATCATCAAGATAATATCACTAATCAGGCCGATACCCGGTGCTTTGTTTTTATAAGCTGCGTTATTAAATCATCAGTACGGCAAAGATACAGTTAGTCGTTTTTGATGTTCGCCGCCATTGGTAGCGGTTTGTAGAATTTACGGAACGGTAAATAGCGAGCCAAATTATTAGTAACTCATACTCAAAACTGTTACATTGCACAACTTTGGCATAAATACTTGAGCAAATCGTTCATTCTAAATCGAAGTATTTTGTAGGTGTTCTAGCGCTTTCGTTTCCTCCTTTTTAGTTTCGTTTTTACAACGTGTTTTCGTTTTTATATTCATTCCGTAATATTAACCATCGCTTAAATAGTCACCAAACGAACACTTGTACATGGGTTAGGCCTAGTACACGTAAGTCTTGTTTATAATATACGTATGTATTGCTAACGATAGCAATTACATGTGATTAATTGCATACTTCGTTTTTATATTGTTTTGCTTGTGGTACAATGGTTATAAAGTTTACGGAACGGAGACGACAATACCATGTACACAACTACCACAGTTGGTCACTCGTGGTAAAAAAAACATCGGTCTAATTTCAACGACGAATAATTCGAAGTCTCGATGTATCGAAGTTTTTCTGACGGTCCCTTGAACTTCGATACATCTAGATTTGTACACAACTTTTCAAGATTCGGCATCATTTTAAATCGAGTGCTTGGGTAATTTTAGAGATAACCCCGTCTTATGCATAATACACCTATTGAATGTGTTTTCGAAACACATGTGTATTCCTTTACGATAGTTATACCTTTAAAATAAAGCATACGTTAATGAAATAGTAGATCATAACATTCCATCACTTAATTCTGAGTATTGATTAGGATTCTTATATTTTTGTAAGCGTTGATATACGATGTCACATGCTGGTCGTTGAAGGACGTTGGAACCGAAGGGACTTGAAGGACATGGGCACGGATGAAATTTAAACCAACAATGTCTCGGAGTCTCGTCTTGAAGGCAGGCAGAGTGAAGGAAAAAAGATTCAAGGTTGGTGGCAGCGACATATCGACGGTATCCGAGAAGCTAGTAAAGAGCCTTGGAAAGTGGTTCGACAACAGCCTGAACGACAGAAGCAGTGTGGTGGAGATGCGCAGGCAAGCTGACGAGTGGATGAAGTCTGTCGACGGAAGTGAGCTAACAGGGAAGTTTAGAGCCCGGATTTACCAGCACGGCGTACTCCCCATACTCCTGTGCCCATTGTTGGTCTACGAAGTACCACTCTCTTCTGTAGAAGCGCTGGAGAGGATGATCAGTGGACACCTACGGCGTTGGTTAACCCGGGAGCTTCAGCACCGTCGGCTTCTAAGGTACCACTCAAGCCGGTGACGGAAGACTTCAAAGTGACGAAGGTACGACAGGTTAACATGTTGAGAGACAGCGTAGACGCCAAGGTCAGGGATGCGAGGGTCGAGACACACACAGGCAAGCAGAGAAGACTGTGAAAGAGGCAGAAGCAAGATGTCAGTATGGAGACATCGCAGGGACGGTTGCAGCGGGCGACTAGGACTGGGTACGATATCTAGACCTACATGGCGCAGTGCAAGTCCAAGGGAGCGAAGGAAAATGAATCAAGCAGAGATCAGATAGATGGAGGAAGAGGCAAGACAGGTGCAAGCTGTCATCTTGGGACAACAAGGGAGTTGGCTGCTTGGTGTAGGTGCGAGACAACGGAAGATATCGTGGGATGACATCTGGAAGATGGAGGGATACAGACTGGGATTCCTCTTGAAGTCGACATACGACGTGATACCAAGCCAAACGAACCTGTTTACATAGACCTCAAGGAAAGCGCAGCATGCACACTCTGTGGACGAACAGCAAACCTGGAACATGTGTTGTAATCACGTACAGTTGCCCTCACTGACGGGAGATACACATGGCGCCACGACCAGGTCCTCAAGGAGATAGCTGCAAGCTTGACAGTGCCAGAAGGAAGAAGAGGGCATTCACGAAAGGACCAAAGTTCACCAACTTTGTGAAGGCAGGAGCGAAGGGAAAGAGCAGCGCGGAGGGAGGTGGGATACTAGCAACGGCAGCATACTGAGAGATGAGGGCTGACATCCACCAACACATGTGATTTCCAGAGGAAGTTGTGTCAACACCCCTTCGCCCAGACATTGTGTTGTGGTCCTGGAACTCCAAGCAGGTCCTTATTGTGGAGCTCACAGTACCATGGGAGGACAGGATTGAAGAGGCACACGAGAGGAAGAGGCTGAAATACCAGCAACTCGTGGAGGATTGCCAGGAACAGGGTTGAAGGACATGGGGCCTTCCAGTGGAGGTCGGATGTCGAGGGTTCTTCAGTCAGTCACTGTGGGAAACTTTGTTGGGCGTCGTTGGGAGCAGAAAGGAAGAAGTTGGTGGGAGCAGTGAGCAGACGGGCAGAGGCGGCATCAGGCTGTATTCGGAGAAAGAGGGACGAGAGATGGAGCGATCGCCAGCAATAGTGCTAGACACACACGGTGACAAGTCAGAGGACATCACTATACAGACGTGATGCAGCAGGCAGAACAAAGCTCTAGCAACAACAAGACAGGATGCTGCAGTGGACATCGAGCAGCAGCAAGAGCGAGAGATAATTTCTGCTGGTGATTGATCACCCAGGACGTTCCTCTGGAGGACGTCGTGGATTAATGAGTAAAGGTAGATAAAAGTGATGATTGAATCTGAAGATCATAATGATATCAGAGACGAGTTATTGAATGGCTGAAGATAAAAGTGATTGCTGAGTGAATGAATTATGATTATGAACGTGCTTTGTAGATATAATCCATTAGATGAATGTAATGAAAGTGTTGAGGATGAAGATAGTATTTGTTAATGTAAGTATTTGTTTGAAGATTTTGTAAGGTAGTTATTTTGTATGAAATGTATTTTGTAAGGAAGTATTTTTGTATGAAGATATGTATTTTTAAGATAGATTTTGTAAGATATAGTATTTTGTAGATAGTATTTTGTTAAGCTGTATGATTGATGATTTAGAGAGGATGAGGATGGATAAGCAGTGAGAATGATTAATAAGGAACATTGTGTGATGTGCATTGTAGTATGAAAATAACTGAATAGTTATTAAAACAATTCTTTCGTTTTTGCTGACTCCTTATAGGTACAAAGGGGAGCCGTTATTACAAGGTGGGGTAGAAATGACTGTCCGGCCAACATAACAACCAGTCTACTCAGGTAATGTGAAATTCAGTAATATTGATTTTATATGATCAATAGATCTTTAAACGAAATGATATTAACTTAATTACGATCACGAGGATATACTATTTTTTTTCTTCGGTAATCTATTGGAGGTTCAAAGGTTTTTGAAAAATTAAATGCCCCACCGCTGACAATGGTATTTTTTTTCACTATCAGAAACAGGAGCAGACGATTTAGTTTTTTCTTCAAGTTACAAAAGTTTAACTTTACTTTACCCATCACCACCTATTGGAAAGTTTGCACCTTCTAATTTACTTTAAGTTAAAATATGAAAATAATTAATTGCATCCCAAACAATAATCCGTGACACTAATTAACTATATTGAATGAAGTACTTGATTGCGCATTGCACAATGGCGAAATAAATATTTTATATTATTTTTTCCGTTAATTAGACATATATATACACGATTAAACACCAATTATTGTTCAAATGATGAGTATCATTTATGCACTGTCGGCGGTGGAGCATCTTTAAATGCTCAATATGCGTAATTTTATTTTTATTGTTTTAATCACAAACATATATAATGGTCGAATATTGTACCAATGACATAGAATAAGATGAATGACGTGTATTATGACATCATTCCGTGTAGATAAACCTATTATATCGAACGGTCAAAAGTCGTCTTTTAAACATACCTGCCATCTTGAAACAGTCACAATCGCAAAACCGACAATTACCGAAGCGTTTCATATATCGGTCCACAGGGACCTGTACACAATATTCTTAACAACAGTTATATAAGTGAGAATATATGTGTGTTGTGTGTATTGTCAAGGGTATGAACTCTTACGGTAGAGAGAAAAAACATAACTTTTTTTTTAATTCAAGTGACTTTTTTTTAAGAAACGGGCTCTACATATCAGTGACGAATATCTTTACTTAAAAGAGAAATATCGATCATATAAAACATATGATACACTGTTGGTTAGATAATTCGTTTCAGCGTCCCTGTTTATAGGCCTGTGCATACATTCTGCATTAACATGTTTGTTTCTGTTTTTCACGTACAAACGATCGTTTCTTATATAGGCACATACACCTATATTCGATCGGTCACGTGATATTTTTCCAGAAATCGAGAGTTTCCGTGAACGTCTTCGTATGTTTCGGTTTGTATTTATTGTGGGCAATTATTTTTTTTCACTTAACGTTGGTCTCGTAAACTTTTACTTGGCTAAGCGATTTTTGCGGGAGAGTGGTAATTTCTGTAAATGTTTGTGATTAAAAAAAACAGTTATGTAATTTGCCTTTAAGTTTTAAATCACATTCTAAGGCACTGATAAACGTATAAGATCTTTAAAAGTAATATTGACATGTATGTAAGGAAAACCTTTCCAGAAGCTCTTTTTACAAATATATGTAGAGAAAGAAAAACCGCATTTCTCTAATATCTGAGCGTTGCTTCTTATATTTACTCAACTGTAAAACGTAATATCATATTTTTTGTAATTTTGCATAAAATAGCACAAATAAAAATTGAGAAAAAACCACTCACGATCATTCATAAATAATTCAATATCCACTTATCATCATTACAGTATGATGAATCATCATCAATATCATCGTCGTAGCCACCATCATATCATCATTATCATCATCATGTTCATCATCATCATATCAATCATGATTCATCATGATTATGAATCATTAACATGAACATCACATCACCACAACATCCTTCACAGATCTTCAGAAATATTACCATCATTATATCATATTACATTTTATATTAAATATCAACATGATATATGTTATCAATTAAATTTATATTAAAAAAACAATGCAATGACAAAATGGATCGTCGTCGTCCCTTCATATCATCATGATTTATCAACATTATAAATCAATATCATCATCATCATCATATATATATCTTCATGGATATTCAGAAATGTTACCGATATAATATTATCATATTAAAAATACAGTAAAACCCCATAACTCGAACAGCTGGGGATATAGGCCACATGATCAATTAATCAGACTGAAGTTTTGACTTAGCCAATCATGTGTTCAACGTTTGTAACATTCATCTTTGATTGGCTAAGTTTAAAATAAAGACAGCTTTGGACTTAAGTCTGTTTCATCATCCTGAGGCCAGATCAATAATTCGTGGAAAACCTGCCTAAGGATTCGGACATTATCCGAGGTTGGTCACGATCGATCATCCACAGTTAAAATGTCTAGTCTCAAACTGTGACAAACAATGCGTGTCGATGATTTATCCATGATTTTCAAACATTTTGAACTTTATGAAAGTGTTTTTTGATAGCAATATCAAGTTGAAAAAAAATGTACTGCACAAAAATGAACGTTTGAAAAATTTCTCTAATGCGAACACCTGTTCGACAAATATATGGTTTATGCTATGTATTTGATGAAACGGAGATATATAATTACGGGAATAATAAAAGGTTTTGTAATGTTTTGGCCAATTTCAAAGATTATAGCTTAAAAGGAAACTTTTACGTGTGGTGAAGCTACTTTCATCAATAATTAATAATACTTCCCAGCATCTTACTATAACCAATTTGTACATATATGTAGTTTACCCATATTTAGGTTCACTGCAGGCG
>SAYR01061286.1:2528729-2558761 GCA_004382745.1 Argopecten irradians irradians | reverse complement strand
CCCTTCGCCCAGACATTGTGTTGTGGTCCCGGAACTCCAAGCAGGTCCTTATGATGGAACTCACAGTACCATGGGAGGACAGGATTGAAGAGGCACACGAGAGGAAAAGGCTGAAATACCAGCAACTCGTGGAGGATTGCCAGGAACAGGGTTTGGGGACATAGTGCCTTCCAGTGGAGGTCAGATGTCGAGGGTTCTTCAGCCAGTCACTGTGGAGAACTTTGTTGGGCGTGGTAGGAGCAGAAAGGAATAAGTCGGTAGGAGCAGTGAGCAGACGGGCAGAGGCGGCATCAGGCTGTATTCGGAGAAAGAGGGACGAGAGATGGAGCGGTCACCAGCAATAGTGCTAGACACACACGGTGACGAGTCAGAGGACATCACTATACAGACGTGATGCAGCAGGAAGAATTAAGCTGTAGCAACAACAAGACAACATGCTGCAGTGACATCGAGGCAGCAGCAAGAGCCGGTCAGTTTCTGACTGGGATTGATCTCCCCAGTCGACGCACCTCTGGAGACGTCGTGGATCAAGCGCCGAAACGTCTGAGGAAGGAGGACCATCCACCCGATGATGAATCTGGCCAGCATTGGAAGATTCCGATGTATTCAAGGTAACACACAAATGTCAATCGAATGGGAAATACTTCAATTGAAATTCCAAAAGCGCGTTTTGTTACTTCTGACTAACCATCTATCGCTGATTTCAAATGGTATCCATCGATTTGTCGAGATCCTTTGGCAGAACTCAATCATGTACGAACGACATTTGTATCTTCCTCTTCTAGGTAAGTGTTTAAAGCGTTATAGTTGTCTTTGACAGTCACTGATTTCTTTAATAAAAAAAAATCAAAAGCTACTTATTAGCAATTATGGTTTTATTAGTTTAACGTCCTAAGTTAGGATAATGTAAGGACGTACCAGGTTTGTTGGTGGAGGAAAACCGGAGTATCCGGAGAGAAACCAGCGACCAGTACCTGGCAACTGCCCCATATAGGATTCGAATTCACTTAGGCTGTATCAAATGTTGTGGAAAAAGAGAAAAGTAGGAAAGTGTTCAAACACGTGAACGTCATTTTGAGAGCATACAAAAAATACGTGTTGTTGTTTTTTTGTTCATACTTAAATAATATGGAAATTCCGTGCTTTGATCTGGATCAAGTCTAATGTCCTTGCCATACCTATATTTGTATCTCAATTTTATGTATCTACTGACCATAAGTAAGACGTTATCTAAAAGTTCAGACATTTTTATCTTTGACCAAACCTGCCTGACATTGCGAGGACCTTGCAAAAGATAAGGCACAACATGTAAGCTTATTTACCGTATTATTCCGACATGTTTTATCCCTTGTTATTAGTGGTTAATATTGCTGTTCTTTCCTGTACGTCTGGTTCAGAGGAGAAGAGAATCCTTCTTAGTGATCCACAGTTCATACAACAGGAACTCACCAGATTCCAGTCAGAACTTCAGGAGATACAAGTCAAGTACAACACTCAAAATACTGAACTCAGCGACCTTAAAGCCAAGTACGACATCCAAAATACCAAACTTGCCGAGCTCCAAGTCAAGTATGACGCTCAAGGTGAGACTTACCGACTTGCAGATTTTTTTTGGTGAGAAAAAAATCCAATGACCCTTTCAATCATTATATAATTTTCTTGTTCCAGTTCAGAGTAGTTCATCCTGACAACCAATTCTTTCTTATTTAACACAAAGAAAACAAAAATAAAGACAAAAGCAAAAAAAAACTTGGCTAGCCGCCCCTCTGTTTTCCCCTCTTCTTCCTCTCTCTTCTTTTCTTCTTACCTTTTTTTTACCCTTTCTTGCTTCTTTTTCTTTCCTATTAAAAGTGCAATTCACATGTATTTATTTCATATATCTACCTATAAACTTATTAAAAATCATTAGTGATGAGTAACTTCCTCTTATTATAACTTAAATTTTCATTTAATCATTTACATTATTGAAGTAAGATATTTGTGGAAATTTAAGATATGAGTAAAGGTAGATAAAAGTGATGTTTGGATCTGAAGATCATAATGATATTAGAGACGAGTTATTGAATGGTTGAAGATAAAAGTGATTGCAGAGTGAATGAATTCGGATGATGAACGTGCTTTGTAGATATAATCCATTAGATGAATGTAATGAAAGTGTTGAGGATGAAGATAGTATTTTCTATGAAGATAGTATTTTGTAAGGTAGTATTCTGTATGAAAATAGTATTTTGTAAGATAGTATTTTGTATGAAGATAGTATTTTGCAAGATAGTATTTTGTATGAAGATAGTATTTTGTATGTATGGTTGATGATTAAAAGGAGGGTGAGGATAGTAGCAGTGAGAATGATAATAAGGAAATAATTGTGTGATGTGCATTCCATATGAAAAACTGAATAGTTATAAAAAAACATTTCTTTCGTTTTACTGACCCTTATAGGTGCGAAGGGAGCCGTTATTACAAGGTGGGGTAGAAATGACTGTCCGGCCAACATAACAACCGAGGTCTACTCAGGTAATGGAATACAGTATATAGATCTATATATATTATATCTTTGAATAAATGATTATTACATAATTACGATAGCGAGGATAGACTATTTTATTCTTCTGTAATCTATTAAAGCTCACAAGTTTTGATGATTTAAATGCCCAAAATACGTAAAAAAATTTAATCACAAACATATAACATGATCGAATAGTGTACCAATGACCTAGAATAAAGATGAAAGACGTGTTTTATGACATTATTCCGTGTAGATAAACCTATGATATCGAACGGTCAAAAATCTTCTTATAAACATATCTGCCATCTTGAAACCGTCGCAATTGAAGCGTTTCATATATAGGCCCACAGGGACCTGACACAAATTTTCTTACCAAAAGTATATATATATATATATATTGTGTGTGTGTGTGTGTTATAATATCAAGGGTATGAACTCTACGGTAGAGAGAAACAGACATATTTTTTTAATCCAAGTGATTTTTTTAAGAAACGGGCTCTACATATCAGTGACGCATATCTTACCTTAAAGAGAAATAATTGATCATATAAAACATATGTATACTGTTGGTTAGAAATTCGTTTCAGGTCCCTGTGTATAGGCCTGCACATTTTCTGCATTAACATGTTTGTTTCTGTTTTTCACGTGCGAAGACGATCGTTTCTTATATAGGCATATAACTTATATCGATCGGGTCACGTGATATTTTCCAGAAATCGAGAGTTTCCGTGAACGTCTTCGTATCGTTTCGGTTTGTATTTATTGTGGGCAATTTTTTTTTTTTTCGAAACTTTACAGTTGGTGTCAGTAACATCTTACTTGGCTCAGGCAAGATTTTATGCGGAGAGACCGAGGGGTAATTTTCCTGTAAATGTTTGTGATTAAAAAAAAGTTATGTATATTGTGCCTTTAAGTTTTAAATCACATTCTAAGGCACTGATAAACGTATAAGATGCTTTAAAAGTATTTGCAACTTGTGAAATTAAAAGAAAAAGACCGCAACTTTCTTCATTATCTGAGCGTGTCTTCTCATTTTACTCAACTGTAAACGTAAATATCATATTTTTTTGTAATTTTGCATAAAAATAGCACAAATAAAAATTGAGAAAAAAACCCACTCACATCATTCATAATAATTCAATATCCACTTATCATCATTACGATGATGATCATCATCAATATCATCGTCGTAGCCACCATCATATCATCATTTATCATCATCATGTTCATCATCATCATATCATCATGATTCATCATGATTATAATCATCAACATGAACGATCATCACCATCACCACCACATATCTTCACAGATCTTCAGAAATATTACCATCATATATCATATTACATTTTATACTAAATATCAACATGATATATGTTATCAATTAAATTTATATTAAAAAACATATGCAATGACAAAAATTATCCCCATTACCGTCGTCGTCGTCCCCCTCATATCATCATGATTTATCATCAACATTATAATCAATATCATCATCATCATATATATCTTCATGGATATTCAGAAATGTTACCATATAATATTATCATATTAAAAATACAGTAAAACCCCCATAACTCGAACAGCTGGGGATAAGGCCACATGATCAAATTATCAGACTGAAGTTTTGACTTAGCCAATCATGTGTTCAACGTTTGTAACATCATCTTTGATTGGCTAAGTTTAAAATAAAGACAGCTTTGGACTTAAGTCTGTTTCATTATCCTGAGGCCAGATCAATAATTCGTGGAAAACCTGCCTAAGGTATTCGACTTATCCGAGGTTGGTCACGATCGATCATTCACAGTTAAATGTCTAGTCTCAAACTGTGACAAACAATGCGTGTCGATGACATTTAATTACCATGATTTTCAACATTTTGAACTTTTATGAAAGTGGTTTTTGATAGCAATATCAAGTTGAAAAAAATGTACTGCACAAAAATGAACGTTTGAAAAATTTCTCAATGGCCGAACACCTGTTCGACAAATATATGGTTTATGCTATGTATTTGATGAAACGGAGATATATAATTACGGGAATAATAAAAGGTTTTGTATGTTTTGGCCAATTTCAAAGATATCATAGCTAAAAGGAAACTTGTACGTGTGGTGAAGCTACTTCCATCAATAATTAATAATACTTCCCAGCATCTTACGCTTAACCAATTTGTACATATATGTAGGTTTACCCATATTTAGGTACTGCAGGCGGATCGTACTATTCCCACACTGGAGCAGCAGCAGATTATGTATGTATGCCTGACGATCCAATCTGGGGACCACACAAGGATTTGGTCTACGGTGAAAATGTCGGTTATATGTACGGAGCTGAGTTCGAGGCACCAAACACTCTGTTTGGTATGCCTAACTATGCTGAGGATGTGCCTTGTGCCGTATGTCTCATTACACAATACGCCGTTTCTCTGATGATTCCGGGTAGGACAGAATGCTACCCGGGGTGGACGGAAGTGTATCACGGTGACTTAGCGTCCGGTCACCATGGCCACGAGGCAGCCTCTCAGTACGTATGTGTTGATGGGAATCCACAAGCTATTCCAAGAGGGGGTAACCACGATGAGAATGGTAAACTTTTCTATGGCGTCAAATCTAAATGTGGGTCCTTGCCATGCCCACCGTACGAGGACGGAAAGTTTCTCTCTTGTGTTGTCTGTATGAAGTAAAGTAATAAAAACAAAAAAGATTTCCAAAATATGTACTTTCTTACATCATACTAGGTTATATATACTTGTGATGAGATATATATACATGTATTATCGTACTTTATGAATTTGACAATAATTTCCATATTCATTAGTAAATTGAATTAGACGAAAGTCTAAAAATAATCGGAATACGGAAAAGGCGGAAGACTTTCGTAATCACCTTATCATTTATGATAATTGTTTTGGCTCTGTTACTGGAAATTCCAAAACCATAATACGAAAATTCGCTTTGTCACCAAATGTTGAATTAATACGTCTTCCAAGGTGACTTTGTCAATGCAAACCGATATTTGTGTGTAAAATCAGTGTAACTAGGCCTATGTATCTCCTTATCTTAGTGATATCTACATAAAGAGACAATTTATATGTAAATATTATGTGATTGTATACGAATTACATCGATCTGGAAATGAATACACAATCTGCCACGAGATAATACAACATATGTTTATACAATATAGTTATGGATAATTCATGTCTTCCTTATATTCATAATGGTTATAAAATACGAATACGTTGTATAATAAATAAGTAGGGACAATTAATTTAAATGTAAGGCCTTACTTTGTCGTTCATACAATTTATAGACTGCGAAGTGGATCAAAATATAATATTCTTTAATATGTCTTTTTAACGAGGCTTTTATTATACTTTATATACATCATTGACTAAACATGTATGTACATGAATAGAACGAATATATGTATCCTGCAGCCTACTATATTTTTCGGCCGCAAACGAAATGGTACCTGATCTTCTATGGTTTTCTAATTATTTCTGTATCTTCATGCACTTGCATGTATTAATAATTTTTGCAATCTCTTGAACTACCTTACCGCTCGCAAGACGCCAATTTTACAATATTAAGAATGTTGTGATTTTTTTTCTTTGAAAAAACCACACTTTTAATTTAAAGATGGTCCACCGCTGACAACTGTTGTTTTTTGTGTTCATTAGACATACAATATGTATACACAATTAAAGACCAATTATTGTTTAAATGACGAGTATCGTTTATGCTCTGTCGGCTGTGGAGCATCTATAAAGCCCGATAACGAAAATTGAAAACTGCTAAAATTTAATTTCATCGTCTTGAGTTCAATTCGCAAAAGTTTTGACACGCGAAAATTAGCAGTTATACGGTAAATCACATTTTGAATGTGAGTAAAGGATCTATAAGTATTACTTACACGTGTTTTTGTGATGCAATACGTTTTGCATCCTCTGAATTTTATGTATTTCTTTGGGTTGTGCGAAAGAAGTTTTTCTTCCAAATAATTGGCTTACCTGGTCATTTCATACAACCATATGTTGATAAACTAGACACGTATATTTTTAATAACACTTTTACTTATTTGTATCATGTAGTTTAAATTATGATACCAATGCTTAAGTGGCATATCAAAAAATGAAATTGTGCCAAATGACTCCCAACGATCAAGTTACTTGAATACATTGTATTTCAAGTATTAAGACATTTTATTGCAGTACCACACACATATAACAATAGTATTGCCTTCACATACAAAGATTATTGCGTTCGAACGCACTAGCATTGCTCTTAAATTGAAAAATTGGCTGAAATTATACAAGCAAATGTCATTTGCATCACGTCTTTATTTAGACTTGGAAAACCCAATCGATAGACATTGTCATTCTGTGGTTTTCTTGCAGAAGGTATGTAACGTTTTATACTGCTATCATTTACTATTCCTTTAAATGCTTGTTGTATTAACCATATCTTACATATCAGGCTTTAGTATGCTTTGTTTTTATAGAGAGTGTGACATATATTTGACGTGTGAGTCATAGCTATTTATAGCTCTATGAATATAATGAAAGAAGAACGTTTACGATTTCGACTATTTCAGTTTTGATGGGTTTTTTTTTTAATTATTTTTAAGCGATGTACGCATATTGACACTAGTGTAGTTATGTGAAAAATGTTTAAAATTAAATGCTCTCGAATTATCTGTGTGAGATGTTCTGTGTGAGAATTATACTTGACGTCTTTTACTGTAAACTTATACATTTTGCGGTGAATTTATTTCGCGTTTTCCAATCAAATATTTTTTTTCACGACGATTTAATTTTTTATGATTTACGGTCATAAAATTTGTTTTGTACCCATATAATTTAGCGATTCTAAACATGCATATTTAGCGCTGTTCTCGCATTACATATTGCGCTAAAATATGGGTATGCTAGTAATATTTTCTGTACAATGTTAGTACAACAGTTATTACAAATAAACTAATCAACAGTTATTACGAATGTACTACATGTAATTTTCCCAAAATCAATATTACGTTAAAATTTGATTGCGCCAAAATAAGTACGTTTGCAGTATTTCCCGGTGATTAATTATTAGGAATCTCAATTGCAACAAATTTTATTGCCAAAAAAAGCCTATTTTATCCATCTGCAAATTCTATATATTGCTTTACCTTTTTCTTGTGAATTCTGATAATCTGCAGAAAGCAAACTTGACTGAAGCTATTAAACAATAATATCCCTCCTGGTTAGCAATGAGTAAATATGATGTAAAACTTAATCGGGATCCTACTGTAATAATCAATAAATGTCAAAAAAGAAAAAAAAATCGGCCTTGACGACACATCAGGTAAATAAATACAGTATATAACATCACCTGTTCAACTAATCAATTTTACTGAAATATTGCACAAGTTTAAAGCTAGCATTCATCAAACTGTTTAGTAAGTTAATGAGATAAATCTGATCAAAGGATACATTGATACAAACAGCCTTCAACATGCTTTTAAAACGTCCTGTAAGTGATTCAAAATTATTTTGTACCTAGACACACAGAGTATACCACAGTGCAGTAACATACGCGTAGATGTTATATGGTAATAAATAATTTACATAAGAAGGTCATTTTATATGAAATTTTAATTACATATAACGTGGTATATCGTGTCACCTTTAACTTGATCTCTTCTTTGAAATATGATTTGGTTTGGTCTATTCAATCTTACATCCTGCTAACAACTAGTGTCATTGAAGGACATGCCATGTTTTGGAGTTGGAAGAAAGCTGGAACACCTGAAGGAAAACCGTTTATTTTTTACCCTCCTGCAATGTGACAAACATACATGAATATATTTTATGCTTACACAGGTTGCAATCATAAAATCTCCCTATGCTGTGAAGCTCTGTTTGCATATCTAATACTGGGATTGATATTTGCCGTATAATAACAAACAGTGAATTGATTAGCTACCATTGGCTCACTTTATTGAAGTGGCCGCATTTATTAAATTTTCTTTAAAAGCATAGATAAAAAATATCATTTAATAATAATAATCTTTCATCAGTCATAAAAAACTTAACATAAAAATAAATAGGTAAAGGTAAGCTGAATATCCGCCGATCGTTAAATTTTGTTTTCTTCTTTTGACATGACGTTCGTGGTATTGGCCAATGAAAATTTACCTTTACCTTATGACCCGGATGTTGATACCATACACGGCATGTATAGGGGGCGCGAAAATTCAAACTGGTTAAGTGACGCGCAGTTTACAAAAATATATACTTTGTTGTTACAAACTTCAATATGACATATCAGTAAGAAAATAACATACCGGTATATAACTCCTGGTCGGAATAACCCCTATGCATTTACAAATTAACAACAAACTGGTTCTTTCAAATCCCTTTTGAAAACGGTAACAATTTATTCACGTAAAAATAAGTTTCACATAGATATATGTACAATGAACTGAGTATGAAATATCTATGTATTAAAAACCATTAACATAATGCTGATCCGTCCGTAATATGATCATATAGATAGCCCTTATATTATAATTGTATAGATAAAATGAGCCTCTGGAAATTAAAATATTTTCATGTAAAGTAAAAATATATATGTTGGTCATGGAATTTAATTTCGTCAATTTTATTTTAATTAGGTTTAGTACAATCATTACTAAAGAATGCTGCATGATATACCTTTTAAGATTGAAAAGTGAAGATCAAAGTTAATGATCCACTCTCACATAGAAAGGATATGTGATATTTACTATCTTTCTGGTATGCGCCAATATATATTTATAGTGTTAGTCAGTGTCTGGAAATGCGGGAATGTATACTTAAAATCACGTGTAACCTAATCACACAGTGACAGTGAAATAATTTATCATTACCCCCAGGACACAGATTGGCTGTTATCCAAATTGAAAGTAAACCTATTACAAATATCTTTCAAGATCTGGCTGGAATTCAATAATTGTTTATTGTTGTATATCAATTATATATTTTTGGTTGAGTTTACTATGTATCTTACCTCGGAGTTTATATATATTAGGCAGTTGGATGTATCGCTTTAAGATCGTGATGACTAGAATACACTTTGGGTCAAAACGAAGTGGTCGGCAGTTGCATCATAATTTATCAAAATGACAGTACAGATGAATTAGCTTGTCAGATGATGAAGCTGAGAATCAAAACGAAGTTGATGAAATTAACTTGCATATAAAATTCATTAATGAAAGTGAGCGAGATATTATAGGCCAGGAGGAGGCAATCGGATCTACGAGAGTTACGTCCCTTCTTTTCACTGACGGAGTGAAACGAAGGAATGAGGGGACAAAGGGCAGAGAAACTTTTTCGCTATCGTCAAGTGATCTTTAACATGGTCTTATTAAGCAGGTGGTCTTATACAGAGGTGGTCCCTAAGGCTCATTCCCCGAACCCCAACTCTGGTAAATACAAAGTGAGTTGTTTATGTAGGGAACTTTTTCTGTTAAGTCATTTATAAACAACATGAAAAGAAAATGACCAAGTGCTGAACCTTGTGGTACTCCAGCATTTATCGCTTTTCATTGGATTGATATTCGTTCATGATTACTCGTTGTTTTATGTCAGATAAGTAGGCTTCAAACCAATCGTACAATTCCATATTTTTTTCAATAAGTAGAATAAGCCTATATACCATACTCGATCAAAAGCCTTACTTTTATCACAGAAAAAAAATTAAATTCATCCTAACAGCAAAGGGAGGAAATGTCTTGACTAATAACAGAAACCCCTCCCCATACAGTTTAAAAAGGTCATTTTATGATGTTTCAGATCATATCTGACATTATTTGTTTCTCCTAGATATTGTCCAATCAGAGGAAAAAAACTTAATTAAAAAGGAAGAATCTCATCCTTGAAAACTGAAAAACATAGTCAAGTATAGATCAATTAGAAACTGTAATTCGACAATTCTATTAGATATTTACACTTATAAAGCAGAGAAAAATGTATAGACTAATTAAAAAGACAGTTAAGTATAAAAATACAAAGTTGATAATGTAACGTACAATTCAAATATTATGCATGGCAACTATGATTTTATGAATTTATGCCACTGTTTTATACACCATTCTGCAGCAGCTTAGAAATAATTAACAGTTACTGATTTGCTTATCAACTACCAGGTGTGTTGATTTTCTTGAGATTTACCTGTGATCTTGTACTAAGAACAATTCTGAGTTAGACTATAACTATCAACACACCTTAACCCTACCCAGAGTTGGTGTTCGGGGAAGACCCCGTCGCTAAGGCAGGCTTCACTGTATGGTGACAAAATAACAATCTGCCTTCACAGGCGTCTTCGGGCGGAATGGTGTATTAAGATTACAATGATATCGATCGTGTTATAATATAAGAAGTTATTAGTTGTGTGAATTGACCACAGCACATTGCATATCCCGGGTGATACATGACATTGGATTTGCGATACGCTATGTCATTTAAGCAGAACTCTAGCAAATAAAATCATAGTTTGTAAACTTAAAATCATCCCAAATGAATGAACGTACTTTTATGCGAATCTACACAGTTGAAAATGACTGATAATTGAGGACATTTAGATTTTGATCAGGTTTAGATTTATTATTAACAGTGTAAGCACTCATAATTAAATATTTGGTTTTTAAAATAACGTTTTGATATGTTCTTCGTATTAAATAAATTGTTTTAAAGCGAATTTACACATTTGACATAGAAAAAATCTAGACTTGATATGATATGAGCACTGTTGCCAAATATCCATGGCACATGTAGAAGGAAAAAGGATTATGTTACCGGCTTATTACATGCAACGCATTCTATATTTATTTCCTGCGAATCTGAGTTGATTTCGATTAGAAAAAGATATTTTTGAAATATTTTGAAATTGAGAGTCTTCAAAACTAATTGTAGCAGTAAGTAACATGACCAATGCAATCCCCGCATATAGAGATATAAAGGGTTTCCAAAATATCAGAAGGGCTTTCCGTTCTTTATTAGAAACATGATAAACTATTGCCTTTATTTTCAGCTAATGTCGATATTAGATTATAAATTCTTTAAAGATACATTATGCTATATTAACAAATGCTACAAAGATTTAAGTTTCTTTTGATACAAAAGTAGATTGGTAACCTTTTACTTTCATATATATTTTGCATTCTGGTATAACTTCTCATGGCTCAAAATATGATTTACCTCATTCTGTCTCTTGTCGGTCACCGTGCGTTAAAAAATACCCTTAAGATATATCTTAGATCAGAACTATTGTTGGCAATAATGACATCATGTACTATTGTTGTTTGTAATATAAGAGTCTTTAACCTACATTTTACAAGTATGACAATACAACACTACAGTGTAATAATAAAGATTACGATAGTCTGTAAACGAACAATAGACAGCCAGTGACCACAATATGCGTCGTTATATATATATAGAGACAGCAAACACTTAACGTTATCAGGCATCGATCCATCAATTGTCATAAAATTGTTTTTCATGTTATATTAGATTAAAAGAAATTATGGAATAAAAACAAAACTCGTAATTACTTATAATATCCGTAACGGAGCCCATTATTATATTCAAAAACCAACAAACAGTACTGCGCATGCCTTCGCTGTGATCGAAATAGGGACCTCTGTCTTACTAGTGTTATACACATCCGATCGAGCTGTCTTAAGCGGAATTATCTATTAGACAAGAGGCGATTTCACTTGGACATGGGTGAAATATGCAACAGAGTGCAAGATCAATATAGATTCCAATCACTATTTCTGTAAGGAATCGCCAATTGGACTATTTGCTTATAACATTCAAGCGGTCAAACGAATGGTGCTGTATTAGCCGAGAGGTATCCTCATTTTAACCTTTTTTGTCGTGAACACTCAATGTGATTTTAGGAGTTACATGACGAAAACCAACAATAGTTCTAGTACATTAAATATTCGGAGATCATTTTTAACCTTTGCTATGTTTTCTTAAATAGTATTTTTCCCTCGTCTTATTCTTCTTCTACGCTGCAGTTTTCTCCATATTTCCAGAAAACATTAAAGGTGAAAATGAAAGTAATGAACTATTCTTTGTAATTTTGTTTTGGAGTCCGATGCAACCTTGTTATTTGATAATAAATGTTCGTATAAAAGTGACGTGCTTGTATTTTCCTCGGAATTATTTGTAAAGAAAGGTAAGTCTTATGGAGTAGATTTTATTCACATGTTGTGTTATTTACGGATAAATATTCATGCGTTTATAAAAAAAAACAACGGCAAATGGGTAAAGAAAAATCACCAGCTTTGAGTATAATATATCTAATGTATGTATAACAAACGGGATGTAAATATCCGTATTTCGTTAGTTAAAGGTGCTCCATTTTTCAGCGGTGGTGTTTAAGTAATAGTATTACTTGATAGACATCGCTTTGTGTAATGGAGATAAAACACAAAAATCTAAATTCATTCTAAAATGAATTGCGAAGCAGTTTATCATTAGCCGCCTGCAGTATGGTCTTTGTGTATATTTACATAAAATTGTCATATTGGTCTATAGTATAAACACGCCGAAGTGAAACAATTGACATTCGATACATTATCATTATGACGTCACTATCTTTAAGGTTGCTAGCGCGCATTATCAATATTGTCTGCAAAGCTATGGCATCTGTAATAAACTATATATTACACCAAAAGATGTGCTAATGCCTACTTATAACCTTAGATGAAAATAAATTTGTTTTTTTTTTATCTAGATAAACATTGATTTGATTATAAATATAGTACAATAATTGCCATCAGTTATGACGTCACTAATGTTGTCATGGAAACATCAATTACCGTTAAAATGCCTGTTGATGCGTGTTTCTCTTGTTCTAACCTCAATCAAATTAAAATATGGATATCAGAGTTTAGCTAGTGTGCATTATGAAGGTTGTCTGCAAAACTCTTACATATGTTAGATCATGGAATCCATTAAAGGTTAAATTCGTATTTATATATACTTCACAAGAAAATGCCGCCATTCTAAATGGATTGAGTACCTGATTTTGAGTTGACTGAGCCTAACTTAGGTTAAAGTAAGAAATCTGGCTTTCAATGCCTTCAAACGGAGACATACACGTGTACAGCCATTTTAGTATTGGGTAGTGCCATGTGTAAATATGGACTGCTACGTAACACTTGAAGGTTACATGATTTCTAAAGTACCATATTATTGATCTCGGATTAAACTCCATAAAGCTGTGCCAATAAAATTTCTAGCTATTCTTTACTTGATCCGTATTTGGAACTTTGCCTCTGTTTAGACGATATTTCACACACGAATCAGTATTATTATCATCTAGGTAAGCTTGGAACCGTTATTACATGCCAGATTAAAGTAGACATCCATGTCAATTGTGATTTTATATCTGTTAGACTATATTCTTGGTAGATTGATTAGCCTATCATAGGTTTGCTGTGATTCCTAAGTCAGAAAATTATATTGGTATTAAAACAGGTTAGAGTATAGTCTTAAAATAAATACATCTACCACCTGATCGAGTGAGATTAGGATTGATTGATGCACTTTTGAGCCTCATCCAACCACACTCCTGCTGCTAAGAGACTGGCCAATGTATTCTTTATTGGATTCCGCGTAGTAGCTTTTTATTCTCTCCGCTATTCTCGAACCTTCAACTTTTCGGTTGGTCTTGTTGTCTAATATAAGTTGACGTCACAATAGATTCACATGACGTCATGTAATAGTGGCTTCGCTTCCTCGGACATATACGTATGTAGTACCCATGTGTGTAGCCAATCAGAATAATCCAATATTCTGTCACGTGATGTACTAAATATGTTTATGTCAACTAACGAAATAACGCCACATGACAGAATAAAGAATCTTTTGTCATTGATCGCTATAAGATCTCCTCCACAAGTAAGGAATATTTGTCCAAAAGCAAATTGCAATATATGTAGTAATATTGACGATAACACTAGTAATGCGCTAAAAAAAAAAGTTAATATGTAATACAGATTAGTATCTGTAAAGATTGTCTGCAAAAGCTTTGGTATCTATATTAAGTAATTGAATGTTGTCAAAAAGAGAACATACCAGGTTATGTACATTTATCAACTCATAAACATAATTCTATGAAGGTGCAGAATCTTTAAGTTCAAGAGAAACAAATAGATTTGTATGTGTGCCATTATCCTTTGTTTCCACATCCACCTTTGCGCGATAAGCAATCGTAAATGGAGTAGGACTACAGGTAGATTGTCAAAAAGCCAAAAATGGATGCAAACATATCCTTTCAGTTCAATTATCTGAAATTGGTTTGTAGAAATATAACTGAAAACGAAATTAAAATCAAGTGAGAAATGTATAGAAAAAACAGGGAAAAAAACTTATAATTCTGAATGATAATTACCAGTGACCGAATAAACAGAAAACATGTGCATGTGAACAGAGAAGATATTTTCTATCCTTTGATGACAAAAATCATCCAGTCTGTAATCAGAATGGGCACTACAAACTATGGGGTCATAATAGATAGATATACAGTGCGGTGATGAACTTGTCAATTTGACACAGGTACATGTACACATCTTCACGGAAAGGTATGTTTGCTTTGTGACGTTTTTAAATGTCATTTTGACATTACTATAATTTGGAAATGATGATACTCATCAAAACTGAAGTTATATTTTGGATTTCCATTTGTTTTGGTGATTTGTCATATTTTCGGTTTGAGTTCAGAGATGATATTATCAATTCGTGGAAAAACCTTATGTATCTACAGTTATATCAAACTACGCAGTACCAATGCTAACATTTACATGTATTTGTTGCACTGAAGCGACCTAGCATAATTACTGATTCTTAAAATTGTAGAATTTCTATCTTATTATGATGACAATAAATGGATTTGAAATAGGTACTACCACTGTGATAAACACACCTTAAAATAATTATTTCGCAAAGATTTTCGCGTGGATTTCATTCATCATTTTAACGAAAACGAATATTTTATCGGCGATTGTTGAATTATATATACCAATAAACCATATTGCAAAAAGCGCTTATTTAATCCCTTTTAGTTAAAATTACGAAAATATTGACCCCGAAAATATGCAGATACATGGTATCTAATCTGATCAAAAGACTACCCTAGTGCATGTATTTATTCTCCGTATCGGTGGTGACGGATCTTCTACTGGATCACATAAACACCCATAGAGTATTGAGGATGATACCTACGTCTGTTAAATTGTTAATATCCAAGCATCTTCACTGTTATAACATTTTTGCAAATGTCACTTGTATTCCGTATTTGCACATTAAAGAGTTATCCGCTCTTGCGAATAGGTATTGAATGTGACGTCATGGGTTTACGAGCGTAACGTCATAAATTTTGTTTTGTAAACTTTTTTGAAAATCTGCTTCACACAGTTTCTTTCATACCCAGATGAAATTAAAAAATAGTGACATCAATGCTTAAAATGATAACCGTTTTTAGACCCGTTTCATCATGACTATAGCCTAATCGCTTATCCATGCTATCGGTATATCTGTACTATTGTTCGTACAGTAAAACCCTGTAACTCGAACAGCAGGAGACCAGGTCAATAGTTCGAGGAATACTGTATTAACAAGGTCATAGCTATTCTGGGACAACAATGCAACAATGGGGCTGATTCATATATCATGTGATGTCCCATAACATGTGTATGGTAATGTATCAATATATCTTCAGTGTATACTGAAGTAAAGATTGCGACAGTCTGTAAATGAACAATGGGCAAGAGTACATGTATACTATACGTTTAATATAGTATAATATCTGTCTGCTTTGTCCCGCATTACTGTTCTTATCCTATTATGTAATCGTGTTCGTTTTGTATGTCTTGATAAAGGGGCAGATCGCCTCGAAAATTTGACGATTTTGTTTTGTCCACACGGTTGGAATTACTTCCTTGTCCCATATATACTATACGTTATACATATTTATCATGATTGGTTGGAATAAGCAATTCTGATTGTCTTGAGTCTATAATATATAAATGTGTGTTCATTTTATATTAGATTTTATGAAACTCGCCTCAAAGTTTTAATATTTGCTCGCATTGGATGAGCGTTTATTTGGGTCTCTTTTGGCCATGGCCGATTAGTAATATTTTTACAAAATCCTGTGGGGTCATCAGGATATGACATACGAATAAGGTCATGTCGGGATCACTTTTGAGTTATAGGGGTTAATCAGGAGGGTCAATTCTCTATTTGGTCAAATTTTGCTGGAACCAAATTATATTTTGAATAAATTTGTTTTATTAATAAACATATTTTACACTATATAAAAGTTACTTGGTTAAATTTACTTGCTTCTTATTTTTTTCCAAAAACCTTTATCAGCTGTGTTCTATATTTTTTCGAAAGAGCACACCCCTAGGAACTAGCGCACACCCTCACTCGGGTAAATCCGTCGAGCCAATCAGCTTTTTGGAATTGGCGGGGCTTTCTTCCGATCACGCCATCCGTTGCCAGGCGTAGCATTTTTATCTCGTAAGTGAGAACTTTGTGAAATATGTAATAAGGATAATATCTTTCAAATGTATAGGCTTGAGGGATAGAGCAAGCTCCGGGTTTTATCTCTACACCCTTGGACTATCTAATAGTAAAATAAAAGAGGCAACAGAACAAAACAGGTAATTTAGTCCTTTGATGTACATCAAAAGAGCCGTGTAACGGTAAACTGTGGCTGACTGTGTGACTTTGAATTTGGGCGTCGCTCCCTCTGTAGTCTTCAAAGGAAAGCTTTGCAGGCCTGTGATTAGTTCAGATTGTTTCCCCTGAGCTGCCTTCAGTTTTACTACGAGATATTTCAGGGGTGTAGAGATCGTAAGTGATCGGAACCCCTTGAGTATTGAGGATGGGTTTCCCCCGAACTGTGTCTATTTTCCGAGGCGAAGTCGAGGGAAATGGTCAAGTATCATTCAACCCATACTTTAACTGTATACTATACACTGATATTGCGAAAGTACAAAGCAATAAGTCCATCTGCTGCTATAAAAGACCCGAGAAAAATGTCATATATCATACTATTATTAGATATGCTATGATTTTCCTATATTTCCATAAGCTAATGTATACTCAAGTGAGGTTCAATATATATCATATCGACTCGGTATTTCGGAGTTGTTTAGGGTGACGTCATATATATAATAACATATACATCGGATATTTATATCTAACATCAAAATGAAGGACGTTTGATTCGGTCCAATGGTGTTATACCCCCTTTGTATAATCTTAAATAATGATCGAGGACGTATTTGATACAACCAAGGCGTTATAACACCATATTGACCTCAACAAAGGTCCAAGATTGATAATTAAATTGCATTAAGCTATATATGTGCTTATTATTTACGTAGGTAAAGAATCTTTTGGATGGGATGGGATAGGGGAGGGGAGCAGCTATTAAATATTGAAATGCAATATTGATTTTTTGTGAACATTTCAAACTCTAAGCATAAGCAAAACATTTCAAAGTTCTAAAAAGTTTCAAAGTTTCAAAAAATAAAAGCCAAACTACTCCACCTTCAAATCCCATCCCATTCATAACATTCTTTGCCTATGAAGTTTGTAATATGTGAATATATTGCTTCATGTAATGTAATATGATATATGACATTTTCCTCATGTATATTAGGCACCATAATATGGACTTTAATTTAGCATAATTGGCATTTTACAAAATTGGGTCACTATGACATATTTTTGACCGTAAGTTATATTTCTCCATTTGTTTTATTTTCGATATATTAATGCACAATACTTCATCAAGAATCATTTAAAAATATTATTTGGTTCCAGGAATACTGATCAAAACTGAAAATTGACCCTCCTATTTAACCCCTATAACTTACAACCCTGACTTTAAGCATATATCATACCTCTGGTCATCTGTAAACTAAAAATACTATCTATCGGTCATGACCACCACAGGGCCCACTTTTAAGACACTTTTTATATCATAACTATAACAAAATGTATTTCGAAGAATAGTTCTCGAACTTACAATGATATTGTAGCCAATGTAAAGGCTCCAAGTTATATTAAACTAGTGACATATGCAAACATATTGCATAAGGATATTACTGGTTATCATCTGGAGGATTATACGATAAAATGGAACATGGTTGATAATAAGTTTACAATCATTGCCTTTCAACGTTCATTTGGGTGATTGTCTAGTTTAAGAATTTGTTAAAACGCTGAAGACAATGGGGAATAACTCGTATTAAGATTATCTAACTTCAGAAACTTTTTAATAGTTCCGGTGATAGAAAATCTACTCCACAGACATCCGCTCCTATCATAACCCTATCTTCATGACGTTTATGAAGCTTTGAATTTATGATGATGGCAAATGAAATAGGTAATATTACGTTTTGTATCACTTCAATTCCTAATTTTCGCC
The DNA here is from genome assembly GCA_004382745.1 of Argopecten irradians irradians. Lineage (NCBI taxonomy): Eukaryota > Metazoa > Mollusca > Bivalvia > Pectinida > Pectinidae > Argopecten > Argopecten irradians. Next base: position 2,539,765 of record SAYR01061286.1, on the reverse strand, counting down.
AGGATTAAACAAAACCTCACTTGTGTTCAATTACTTGTCAGTTTCATAGACAGAAATACTAATGTACATAAAAAAGTTGATCCATTGGTTTAACCAATTGATTTTGACTTCTTTTGTGTCAACCTCACCAACAGCCCAAATTGTAGATTTATAATATTTGCGAAAGTGCCTACCATTGTCCAATTTTCTGTTATTATTTTCACATGTATTACAATATTTTAATATATGTGGATGGCAGAAATCATTTTTGATAACTTAAGAAAGTTGAAGATTGATGTTTTGAAAACTTTATTGTGTGGTAGCGAGATACATTCTGATCTTGTAAACTTAATTATTTTTAGACACGTGCAGTTTAGAAACGTTTAATTTTTGAATTTAGTATCAATATTGTTTAGGGCCAATGTCTCTGGTATGTCATTATATTTAAGAAGAGAGATTTTATAGGTTGTAATAACGTTTGCCCTTTTGTCTTTTTAAAAATGAAATATGTTGAAGTTATATGTACCGTAACTTCGCGAAAATTATGGCATGTCAATTTTTCTTCATTATCTATTAAAAACCATAAGGTTTGATGAATTAAGCCGTGAAAATCATTGAAATGGCTTCAGATGTCTTATAAGCGTCAGTTACAACACAGAAATTATGGACTGTAAAATTGTTTTGTATGCCTTGTGTATGTTTAGATGGTATCTTTCCTGCAGAAATCACTTTATAATTACTAATAACACTGTAGAAATGTAGAATGAAATTGTAGACCACAATTTGGCTTCATGATCTGACCGTAGATACTCATTTCGCTTCACTATAGATGTACAAATAACGGTTTTTAGCAGTACTGCTAAAAGTAATTTTGTGCCCTTTTTTGTACTTGTAAAATTAAAACCTGTGAATTGAACGTACTGTAATTCTCAAAATGTTGGTAACTTCTGGTGATGAATAACGTATTAAAAGTTCATCTTGATTCGTGAGTATGGTAATCATGGCACATAAAACTTTAACCAATCATCAAGAAGTGTAATTATTTATTTTAGTATAATGAACAAATAGAATAATTATTTAAAATGACAAAAAAGTACTACGATCACCAATAACACTAATATTTCAAACCATTGTATTTCTTACTTATCGTTTCAATGGTATTGGTAAAAAAACTCATGTTGCGTCTTTGCCAATAAAAATCTCATTCCGTGTCATTTACACAAATAAACAGACTACAATACCATATGAATTTATATTGCGGCCAAAAAATGCAACAATTACAAATGTATATTTATATAACTTTTATTTGTATGACATCTGTCAAACTGTGATAAAAATAAATACATTGTTGTCAGTAGAGAAGATAAACAATACGTAATTGATGATTAAATGCATTGTACAATCCGTGATGTAGGATACTCTTTGCAGTGTTCTGTTATAGAACGGTTCTTCGTCTTCTTCTTCGTTTTCCTTTCTTCTTCTTCTTTATTTCCATAAGTTTACAACTTATTGGAATAATGAAACATAACATACGTATATTTATACAATTACATGAAAATTACTTTCTAAATTATCAAAGACAAGTTACAATTGTCATAAACATTAAAAGTCTAAATTTGTATTTGTATATCGGAGTTGTATGGATAGATGCAGTCATTTCGTATAATTTAAAAGTGGTTCTGAAATAATGTTTGTTTACTATACAAAGGCTACACAACGTATAGGTTAAGTATACAATATTGCAATGGGGCCGCGGTGGCCGAGTGGTTAACATGTCCCGACATGTTACCACAAGCCCTCCATCTCTGCGAAGCGGGTTCGAATCCCATGTGGGGCAGTTGCCAGGTACTGACCGCTGGTCGGTGGTTTTTCTCCGGGTACTCCGGCTTTCCTCCACCAACAAACCTGGCACGTCCTTACATGACCCTGGCTGTGAATAGGACGTAAAAATAAACAAAAAAAAGTATACAATATTGCAATAACTGCACTGAGATTATTGGAGGCGGGATCGAATTTTCATGGCCGCAAATATAAATTTTGCTAATTTACGTTGATCACTTATTTTTTCGTAACATAACAATTTACTAACTTGTACATAAATAGGTTACGCCAATAAAAAGGTTTTACATATTTCATTTTGAAATCATGATAATTAATACAGATTAAAGATAAAGTAATATTAATTAATCTCCTTCATCTTAACTGCAACCAGGGCATAATCTTTGTTCTCTCTTATACCTGCCTGCTCGATGGCCAAATTATGAGCAGATAAACAAAACTTTGACAAGTCGTTCATTATACAATGCTAACTATATGAAGGTTAAATTCATCTTACAATCATGTGGGTACTCTTCTTGTACAAAGTATGGACTGAAGAATTCTTTTAATATATCTACATGTATATAAGGAGGAATAACTCTTATTTGAATAATTTCAAGGGCCGTAACGTTGTATGTATTGTTTATTTTATATCTATCTTGACCATGTGAAAGACGAGCTGCTGAGCTCAACATGTAATCAAGTTTAAATAAAAAGTGTTGTTCTAATTATTATTATCATTGTATTGATAGCGTTTGACTCTGTGAGCCTTTGTTATATTGGGTTTTACATTGATATTTGCTATGTGAAATAATCTACGTCTAACGTCCTGCAGGTAGGGCGTTAGAATTGTACCTGCTGTCGCTATTGCATGATCGTAAAAGGTGACTAAAGGTGCGATTTCAAATTTCAATGATCAAAATTGATTTAAAGGCAAAAACAAACAAAAAAATAAAAATAAACAGGATAAAAGTTAAGTTTTTGGGTTTGGCATCCACAATTTCAAATCATTTTAAAAACATGTCTAAGATATAATCTTTTAGCAGATATTTTGAAAACCTAAATCGAATCAAGAAAAGTACCACTTCAGAGGCTGAAATGTAGTCGATTGGTATACCGGTTTTTTAAAAACGGTGACATTCGAAAGCGAAAGAAAACGTATTGCATGGAATTCTATTTTAAAACTTTTGTAATAATGATAATGTTTCTGCGCAGAATATTTGGCGGAAGGTAAGTCTTGGAACAATTTGTTTTCAGTTAGATACATTCATTTACAAATCCTGCAGGCATGTATAAGCGACATACAAGGTATCGAAAGTTTTTCAGTGTATTAAACATTTTCACGCTCAAAGCAACGCGATAATTTTACGGATTTTTTTTTATATATTTGATATGAATACGAAAATATTCGATCATATAAACTATTACGTATGTTTTTTTCATTAAAATGTATATAGGTATTATTTTGTCTGGATTACCGTAAAAACAGAAGTCAGCAAAAATAAACTGAAAAGGATATGTGATGAAAAAACATTAAACAAAGTATTGTATAACTGTTCGTAATTAGTTTACTTGGATAAGAATATCCATTTTTCCGGAAAATAAACTTGAAACATCGCAATTCTTGCATGTCCAATTATACGAGATGTCTTTTCAGAAGTTTTGTGTTTTCTAGAAAATTTCTACAATTCATTCCAAGAAATGTCTGTTGTTTGTTTTGCTTTCAATTTCGATAAATACCCTGTTTGCTTTAAAAACAATCTTGGAGAAATCGGATAAATTAGTCGGAAATGGTGAAATATATTCTACAAACATTTTTCTTTTTTACCAGTCAGAAATCAATGCTACACGAAATAAATATTTCAGAGAAAGAGTTGCGTTTAGGAAAATGGTCATTAAATACGGCAGAAATGTTTTCTCAATCTTTTTAGAAGTTACCTCCCTTTATCCGATCTTGTTCTTACAGCACCTGGAAAATCTATCAGGGCTCATTTTTTTAACATTCCTGAAATTTATTTAATACCTTTACTTTAAATTCTCCATAGAGAAGTATTATAGACATTATATATATACATTATAAGCCATTTTTTATATTAAGCAGGTCTTTTTCGTAATGCTTTCCAATGGGGAATTCTAAGTTAAGGAATTCCTTAATGTTGTGAATGTTTGTGAAACTGGGCCCAGGATTGCCATTCTACCAAACTTTTTAATGATCTTTTACGCTCCTTTGTTTGTCTATACTATAACTTAATCTACAGAATAATCGACTCGCTTCATTCAGATTAATCTACTATTATCTGCCAGTCACAGATGTAACTAGCATTTTCCCATTCATGTTCCTTCTTTCCATCGTTAGACGGCATAGACTGAAATATATCCTTTATCCATTATTGATTCTTATTCATAAATTTATCGTTCAAAATACGCTATGAAATATTAAGCCTTGCATTGCATGGCCTTTCATACAATCATATAGTTGAGGAATCCCTATTCAACTACAGCTTGCCAAACGTTGCTAAATCCTGAAATGATGATTTCTTGTTGTGTTGTTTTATTTACATTGGGTACTTTTGTTATTCATGTTGTATATATTGAATTGTTGATATTTATGTTGTATAGTTTACTATTCTAATTGGTCATTTATATTGTATTTTTGTTATTTAAATTATACCTTTCGATGTTTATATTGTATCTTCGTATTCATATTGTACATTTGTAGCTCATTTATTCACATGGCATCGTCGTAAGTCACATTGTGTCGTTCATATAACTAGCAACTTCGCTAGCCAAGGGTATTAGTCCGATTCTCTTTCTATTACCCTTGGCATATCTGACTTCAGCTGCTGGATCACCGCTGTTGCGCCCCTTCCATTTACGTAATAAGCAACCAATTAAAAAGCTCGTATCATTGTTGTATGGTTGAAAAAATGGCAGCGCCCTATGAAACACGCGTGTTGTTTGCTACAGATTCAAAATACCAAAGATGAACATGTGTGTGAGTCATTTGTTTATTAGTGAGTTCGGGCACCAGTTTTTGCGAGTTCTGTAGTGTCCAATTTTGTAACGAGATCGTAGTATATCTTTTAATTGTTTAATTTGTGAAACATAAACCACGCACGTACTTTCCAATCTGTTTGGAGAGCAACGTCTCCAAGACGCTCATTTAGCTGGTATAAAACATCTAATTGATTAAATAGATAGTAATATAACTTCGCTAGGAGTTGATGTTGACAGACATGACTGATGCCTCATTATACAAATGAAGGTCACTATACTTACCGCTTCAGTTCAGTTTTGTTGACAAATCAAAGATGCGTTTTCATTGGTCGCCTGAACCTAGCCGCATCCAATCAGAATTTGAAAGCAAAAACACCTGTTCTGAAGTGAGATATGCCAAGGGTAGTAGGAAGAGAATCGGACTTAATACCCTTGGCTAGCGAAGTTGATACACTAGTTGAATTCATTTTTGGAATAAATGTTAAAAATAATGAAAAATACAATATGAATGCCAAAGATACAATGTGGACGACGAGGATACCATATGAATAAAAAAGATTCAATATGAATATCTAAATGTACAACATGAATAACAAAGATACATTATAAATGACAGATATGCAATAGGAATATTAAATTGTCGTAATATTTAACATATATATAAAATATTCAACATAAATATAAAATATTCAACATAAATATAAAATATTCAACATTTATACCAAAGATCCAACATAAACAAACAATATGAATAACAGATGATATAACACAAGTAACAAAGGATACAATATAAACAGAGATAATACAATCAGAATATCATCACTGAAGAATGAAGCAACGTTTGACACGCCATATACATCCTCAATATACATCCTCAATACTGCTATTAACTGGACTGGGAAGAACTCATGTAAAGCTCCGTGAAATTGCTCTGCTAGCTACATCTATGAGAGGCCAACCAACTAATGGATTTCTATAGACTTCAATTTTTGTGTCTACTTTTCAAACTCCTGAATTTATATATATCAGCTATCATTTTTGTAACTAACGTATAGGTTCTCATATAACTAGATAGAAAAAAGTCGGGTCTTTTTTATTCGTGATTATGGAAACTACGGCACATACAACTTTAGCTAATCCAGTTATGAGTTATTTTCTGGTTATTTAGTTAGTTCTCTTTATATTTGGATCTCGTCATTACATATCCTGTTGCATATGTACCTTTTAGACATTTTGCCTGCAAAGAAAAGAGTAATAATATAATGTAAATATATTATAATGGTGACCTTGCTTTTAATTTCGATGATATTTAAATAAAAGTTGTATATGAATGAATGGTAGCAGAGGCTCTAGTGTACCTTCCCTTACCTTTACAACGTATCAGGAGAGGTGTAAGATAGGCTATGTCTAATATCTAATCATATACATTTAGACATTTTAATATCTTTTTGTCAATAAGTTATTTGTTAATCAAATTATTTGAGTTTGCCTTTCCACTAAAATAATACATGACGCTTGATTCTAAAGTGGTTTTCCTATATAAATAATTATTTTCGTTCATTTAATATCTTTTTGTCACTATTTGGAAATTGAATTTTTTTGAGAGTTTGCCTTTCAACTGCAATTATATACATGAAGCTTGATTCTATAGTGGATTTCCTATATAAATAATACTTTATTTTCGTTCGCTGAACACATGGATTCTAATCAGTAAGTACTATAGGCTCGACTGTCTACATACCTGTGGTCGAGATCACCAATCTATGAATGTGGTTGTCCGATACGTTACACAGGTGTGCCATAGGTGTGTCACCAACCACAGTATTACCTGTTATCACTGATAGTTTCCGTTATGTAATATATAGTCACCGCCTGATATCTGTACATAGAGTAAAATATGTCACTCAGCTGATAACGGAGTACTGAATATCCTTCTTTGACTCAGTCGGTAAAGCCGTAGACCCAGGTTCGATTCCTGGTTACGGCGCCCGACAGGAATGTGTGTTTACCCCTGATGTTCTTCTACATATATAATCTTATTGCTATTATTCTTTGTGATAGGAAATGTGTAGTACTAACGTACCTGTTATCAGGTTATGATCTGGTATCGTGACTTTTGTTATTGAGATTTTATCCTATTATTGGGTATATAATTTATTTTGTTACATGTAATTAAAATGCAATTAGAAATGACGCTTTTCATGTTATCGAAGCACTGCTTTTTTTAAATTGGCATTTGCCAATAGATCGATTGATTTTGATAACTATGCCTGGTATGTTTGAATGTGCAATATGTACCCCCTTAGAACAGGAATGGTCCAATAGATGATTGCTTTAAGAAATAATAGACAAAGACACACAATTGTTAACAATCGGTATTATTAAAATAGTATTTAGTCATTTATGATTCATTTCCTGTTCTTCTGGTCGTTAGGTTTTGATTTGGGCTATCATATGGCAAAGACGAAAAAATCCCATTGTATACACACAAAAATATTTGTTTGGAATGTACTATTCAAGACATATATAGGAAATGATACATAATCGTTTTTCAGATTTCGCTTCACCTAGTTAAATAATAGGATGGTCAGGTTGTGCTTGTTCTTATGATTAAATGTTATTCGTGAGAATATAGAAGTTATCTCCCTTCTTGCGGTTGTCGGGATCTTAGAAAAGTGATAACCATGACAGCAACCCAGGCCTAGGATTAGTTCTGCATATGGGGAAGAAGTAAAAGTTTTATAAAATCGACACATTATGCAAACAAAGTATATAAATTATTGTACACTGCATAAATAAACAGGAAGGGAAGCCATATCAACTTCATCCACCTTAAATTCGCTAGGAAACAATTTGGTTTAAAATGCAAATTTTGAAAATGAAATAAAAGTCAATTTTTCTGTGATATTCCCATCAGGGAGTTCTATCTGGGTGGCGCTGATATGACTGATGTCCCATGCCTATTGGTATATAGGCGGTCAGCTTCTTGTAATGTCCATGCAGGGTCCTGCCGAAATATCGCTTTGGCGTTAACATGTTTCAAAAAGCTGTAGAAATGTAAGATTGAGTATATATGGCAATGGAATTACAGTATAATGCGATGCATTTATTACACGCTCTAACACAGATTTTAAAAAAAAACAGCAGTTGGAAAATCTTGTCGAGTTCATGATATCGAACGTTTAGTGTATTCTGCATTTTTATTCGAGATACTGTGTTGTGCAATCATTTTCTCTTTTCTACTGGGTTTGTCTCCCTCTATTTGCTTATATCTATGTCATTCTATTCTGCCACTTATTAAAGCAAAACAATATTGTTGGATAACGTACTACATGTACTATACAACTTTCTATATGAACGTTTGCATCTTTGTCTTTCCCTGCCATTAATCGTTACGAGAGTTTGCATGCATATGTTAGATAAATATCTGTGTGAAATAAAGACAATATTGTCAAAATTAACTCTAATATCTATTTTGCTGCATCTCCTTTTTCGTTAATATCACCTTTTCTCCGTGGTCTGCACTGTCATTCTGTCCAATGATAAATCACTGCTTTTCCCATATTTCATATATAAGACTTGATTTGAGCCTTTCTTATTTTATTGAATGTACAGTATCTACATGATCCTAAAACATATAAAGGCTCGGTTTGGATACTTGTTCAAATTACTTTTTAACCAATCAGAAAACAAGATGACCGACAGTATCAGTGTTACTACTACTGCTAAAATATTGTTTCTCAGATATTCATGTTTTTTGGTTGGATTTTGATAAAAGTTATTTACTTAAAGGGACAATTCAGTCTAAGAAAACATTAATTAAAGGGACAATTCACTCAGGCTAATTATTTTACATAACCAAGAAGCAAAATATAGCATAAATGTATTGTTCTACATTTCTTATGAAACATATAACGTAAAACATTGGCGAATTCCTCGACATTGTTAAGTATTTTAATTAATATCGTTGAAATATCAAATCGTTGATCAATACGATTAAGCAGGTACAATATGGACGCTGTACCCATACCCAAGCCAAAGTCACGCACGGTAAACAAATGAACTACATGACCACTGAGAAGGTGATAAAATGATTTTTAGGCAAGACAATTTACCTAATAAGGTAAACACACTACTGTCAGAGCGATTTGAGCAGTTCTAGACAAAAGTTGTATTACTCTACGTGCAAGGGACAGGGTTCGGCATACAAGAAGTTTGACCACAGTGTGTAATGGCGGAGAGCGAGCGAGTTTGAACATTTCACACACGTCAACACCATGGGCTTTTCATGCATATCACAGTAAAACCGACTGATCTCATTTCCATTAGAACTGGGTTTTTTCCGATATATGAACAAATCTTAATGTTTTCTTAGACTGAATACGGCTGGGTCACCAACCACAGTATTACCTGTTACCACTGATAGTTTCCGTTATGTAATATATAGTCACCGCCTGATATCTGTAAAGGATTGTCATGTGCTTAACTCAGCTGATAACGGAGCATATGCTTCTTTGACTTAGTCGTAAAGCCGTAGACCCCGGTTCGATTCCTGGTTACGGCGCCCACAAGCGAAATGTGTGTTTACCCTGATGTTCTTCTACATATATAATCTTATTGCTATTATTCTTTGTGATAGGAAATGTGTAGTACTAACGTACCTGTTATCATGGTTATGATCTGGTATATCGTGACTTTGTTATTGAATTTATCCTATTATTGGTATATAATTTATTTTGTTACATGTAATTCAAATGTAATTAGAAATGACGCTTTGCATGTTATCGAAGCACTACTTTGTTAAATTGGTAGGTTGGCCAATAGGTCGATTGATTTTGATAACTATGCCTGGTATGTTTGAATGTGTAATATGTAGCTCCTTAGATCAGGAATGGTCCAATAGATGATTGTTTTAAGAAATAATAGACAAAGACACACAATTGTTAACAATCGGTATTATTAAAATAGTATTTAGTTATTTATGATTCATTTCCTGTTCTTCTGGTCGTTAGTTTGTTTTGGGCTATCATATGGCAAAGACTAAAAAATCGCATTACATACACACAAAAATATTTGGTTTGAAATGTACTATTCAAGACATTATAGGAAATGATACGTAATCGTTTTTCAGATTTCGCTTCATCTAGTTAAGTAATAGGATGGTTAGGTTGTGCGTGTTCTTATGATTAAATGTTATTCGAACAAGTGTATGTATACGTGCTTTTACTATATAGAAGTTATCTCCCTTCTTGCGGTTGTCGGGATCTTAGACAAGCGATAATTAGTTCTTCATATTGGGGGAAGAAGTAAAGGTTCTATAAAATCGACAAATTAAGCAAAAAAAATATATAAATTATTGCACACTGCCTTAATAAACAGGAAGGGAAGCAATATCAACTTCATCGACCTTAAATTCGCTAGGAAACAATTTGGTTAAAATCTAAATTTTGAAAATGAAATAAAAGTCTTTTTTCTATGATATTTCCGTCAGGGAGTTCTCTCTGGGTGGCGCTGATATGACTGATGTCCCATGCCTATTGGTATATAGGTGGTCAGCTTCTTGTAATGTCCATGCAGGTTCTTGCCGAAATATCGCTTTGGCGTTAACCTGTTTCAAAAAGCTGTAGAAATGTAAGGTTGAGCAAATATGGCAATGGAATTACAGTATAATGCGATGCATTTATTGCACGCTCTAACACAGATTTAAAAACAAAAACAGCAGATGGAAAATCTTGTCGAGGTCATGATATCGAAAGTTTCGTGTATTCTGCATTTTTATTCGAGATACTGTGTTGTGCAATCATTTTCTCTTTTCTACTGGGTTTGTCTCCCTCTATTTGCTTATATCTATGTCATTCTATTCTGCCACTTATTAAAGATGCTCCACAGCCGACAGAGCATAAATGATGTTGATTATTTGAACAGTAATTGGTGTTTTATTGTGTATATATATGTCTAATTAACACAAAAAAATGATATAAATAAAGTTATTTTTGCCTTAGGTGCATGCGCAATCATACTTCATTCCATATAGGATATAGTGGCACGGAATTTTTTTCGCGGATGCAATAATTATTTTTATATTTTTTAACTTGAAGTAAATTAGAAGCTTAAACTTTTGAATGGTGGTAATGGTTTGTAAAAGTAATAACTTTTTGTAACTGAAGAAAAAATACTAAATCGTCTGCTCCTGTTTTTAATAGTGAAAAAAAATACCATTTGTCAGCGGATGAGCATCTTTT
>SAYR01061286.1:2479429-2528719 GCA_004382745.1 Argopecten irradians irradians | reverse complement strand
CCTAATAAGGTAAACACACTACTGTCAGAGCGATTTGAGCAGTTCTAGACAAAAGTTGTATTACTCTACGTGCAAGGGACAGGGTTCGGCATACAAGAAGTTTGACCACAGTGTGTAATGGCGGAGAGCGAGCGAGTTTGAACATTTCACACACGTCAACACCATGGGCTTTTCATGCATATCACAGTAAAACCGACTGATCTCATTTCCATTAGAACTGGTTTTTTCCGATATATGAACAAATCTTAAAGGGACAATTCAGTCTAAGAAAACATTAAGATTTGTTCATATATCGGAAAAAACCCAGTTCTAATGGAAATGAGATCAGTCGGTTTTACTGTGATATGCATGAAAAGCCCATGGTGTTGACGTGTGTGAAATGTTCAAACTCGCTCGCTCTCCGCCATTACACACTGTGGTCAAACTTCTTGTATGCCGAACCCTGTCCCTTGCACGTAGAGTAATACAACTTTTGTCTAGAACTGCTCAAATCGCTCTGACAGTAGTGTGTTTACCTTATTAGGTAAATTGTCTTGCCTAAAAATCATTTTATCACCTTCTCAGTGGTCATGTAGTTCATTTGTTTACCGTGCGTGACTTTGGCTTGGGTATGGGTACAGCGTCCATATTGTACCTGCTTAATCGTATTGATCAACGATTTGATATTTCAACGATATTAATTAAAATACTTAACAATGTCGAGGAATTCGCCAATGTTTTACGTTATATGTTTCATAAGAAATGTAGAACAATACATTTATGCTATATTTTGCTTCTTGGTTATGTAAAATAATTAGCCTGAGTGAATTGTCCCTTTAAAGAACGGTGTAGGTAATTAAGTAACATTTAATGGAAATGTATGTGAAATGTATGGTCACTCACGTGTTATTATGAACTTTGACAACTGAAGTTTAGTACTATTATTTTAAGTGTGCCGTTTCATTCGACAATTAAGTATGCATATTCGATTTTGAAATTTGGAAAAAAAAACAAATGGCAGACATACAGCCATATTGAGCTTTGTAAAAGTGAAAGGTAAATAAAAATTGAAGTTGATTATCACTTTAAATTATTTTAGGTATTTATAATATATCATATTTTAAATGTTTGTAAGGCGGAATAGCTTGGTGACTGTGCAGTATTTATCGCGACGCCGGGGCTACCTGCGTTCAAATTAGCATTTGTTTATCTATTTAGAATGTAACGGGAAAGTAATTACTCTACAAATTATCAAAATCGTTTCAAATCAACAGTTACGTTTTAAAAAATAAAGTCGTTTCGGTCAAAATACGCACCCTTAAATAATTATGTTCTAAGGATAGAAGCAATGACATGAAGACTATCATTTGGTCGCTGGGGTGTTGATATATTTTGTTTAAATTGTTATTCACGGTTACTGTTGTTTGGGAGTATATAAAGTTGAGTTATCTATCGAAGGTGACTATTTCAGGGCGAATCGGATACGCCCTTTGGTTTTGTTCCCTCAATTACACACTGCAATCATTGTCAAATATCATAACGTCTATATGTAGAAATAGAGCCACACCTTACAACGAAAGTTGTATACATATACAATGATTCGAAATACATATATAAATTGATGCAATGATGACCGGTGTGCTTACTCAGAACTTGTTTGAATTTTAATAAGATGTTTGAGAGCAACTTTAAGAAGTTCTCTGAACTAAATCACATAGCAATGACACATACCGAGTGGTTAGGATATTCTGGCATAACCCTCCGCCCATGATTCACGTTTGTGTCGTAAATGGGCGAACATTTTAACTTGTTAATTTTTCTATTGGTCTATTGAAAACCATCAGGTTTGATGGATTAAACTATGAAAATCAGTCAAAGGACAGACAAACATGTATTATGCCATATATGCACTATAACATTTTCGGTTTTTATGCCTTATATATGTTAAGATGGAAACCACACCTGCAGAAATCACTTTACAATTATAATAACCATTGTTATAATGTGAAATGAAATAGTAGACCACATCTTGGCTACATGGTCTGACCGTATGTACTCATTTCACTGCAGTGTAGATGTAAATATAATGATTTTTGACAGTTCTGCCAAAATCATTTTCAGTTCTTATTTGTGATTGTAAAATTAAACCTATATATTGCTAAGTATTGTAGTTCTCAAACTGTTGGTATTTTCTGGTGGTGAATGAAATATGAAAAGCTTGCCTTGAGTCGTGAGTATGAATATTACGGCACATATAACTTTAAAGTTTAGGCGGACGGGCGGTTTATGGTTTGATCTATATACTCTTTCCACTGCTAATGCATTATAATGTTAAATACAATGATTTTTTGGCTGTTTTGCCAAAAATCATTTTTGAACTCGTATTTGTATTTATTCAATGCAAGTATTGTAATTCTCAAAACGGTGGTTAAGTTTTATGGTGAATACAATATCAAAGCTTTCGAATAGGAAAACCTATAAAGACAGAGTTATTTGGAACTTGATATTAATGTTACCACAAGCCATCCCTCTCTAAGTCGTAAGTTCGGATCCCTTGTTGGACAGTTGTCAGGTACTGACCAAATGACAGATTTTATTGGGGGGGGGGGTACCCCGACTTTCATCAAATCATCCTGGTTGTTAATGTTACAGTCGCCTTCTAGCTTCGCGCTAGGGAGCATTACCCTTTAGCTCAGTCGCTATAACTGCGAACCAGTAAGTCCAGGGTCGCGGTTGGAGCCCGACTGTCGTACACTACTCTCGCCCTGTTACATTAGTAAATAGTGTAACAGGACGTTAAGATAACACATTCTTGCAAACCATGCATATGTACATGTAGGTTTAAAATTAGCTGTCTTGCTGTGTAATGGTCCATATTGTAGGTCTTTGGAGGATTAACACAATGAATATGTGTAATATAGATCTTTTTCACATCGGACTGACTATAATTTATAACATGCATTATAATGGAACTCCTTAGTCATACCTAAATTATGTATGGTGGGAATTGTACTTTTCTACAGATCCCAGTATTTACAACGTATTACTTCCTGACTGTTTGTGAATGATGATACAGTGACTGGCTTTGTGCATTTATATCTGATATCTGTGACAGATTGAATTGTAAAGATACAGATATTCCGCGGATGCCCTAGATTATGTAACCGTGTGAACAAGTAATGTCAGTGCTAACCTCTGTTGTCTTAGTATAGTACGTACAGTTACAATTAAAAGAAACGGTGATGTAAGTATGTTTTAGCATAATGTACTGTCATTATTACGTGTTCCCCTCAATATCAGATTAAAAGTTTTAGGGGATTTGTTTGCGGGGGAGGTATGGGGTATGGATTTATTGGGCTTGTAATATACTGCTCTGTTGACCAGACTGCAAATACGGGAGAATAAGTATTTCGTTTAATTTTAAAAAAATGTTTAATTTCTAAAATTACCGAAATGTTTTTTTTTTTATTGTCATCTTCGTACGCCACATGCGAATTTTAAACATATAATAAATTGATTATAATTCAAGGGTCTTTTTAATTATGAATGGTTGATTTTTTCATGTGCTGAGAAAAAATATAAATGTCATTTTCTGATAAATTTCTGACTCATTTCCCTAAATCTAAAATTACGCCCACTATAAGTAACTCCGAGACATTAAATAGCGACATGAGATGTATAGTGTTTTAAATGCACTACTGGATCGATCGTGCATACATGCATCCTCGATACTCCGATTACAATTGCTAACGTTATATCCACCCCTGGTATATTATAAAGAGTTACGTTCCATCACCACTGGAGATACTAGCCCCACACAAACGTTATCGGGTATTACGTGGTACGTGAATCATTGTTTCATTAGATAACGAGAAATAAAAAAGACAATGAAAAATGTATTTCAAAGTACCCTCATGTGACATTTATTATCACAAACCATGGTACATGTATACATATAATTGTAAAAGCAAATATTCGAAATTCTCGAAATGGTAAGTTTTTTTGGGGATATACGATGTTATAAAAAATAATACCATCGGGTTTGCCATTTGCTCTGCCTTGGAAATATCGACAACATTCACTGCCAACTTCTTTGTCTTCTACAACTTTGACAAATATTCCTGGTCATTATTATTCTTTAAGTATGTTTTCACAACATATTTTCTTTTCTATAGAAAATCTTCCTGTCATATTGTAATATGGCAGGTTTTCATAGCTAAGGCTCTGCCTGAGATTGTCCTCGTCTTTGAAACAATGACTCAGTAATATTATCGAGTAAAACTGTCTATCAAAGTTAGAGATAACTATTGCATTCTATTCTTGATTAGTAAGGAAGCAATTCTTACTAAAATGATATAAGAACAAAAATTGAGATAATATTTTTTCATCATAAAAATGTAGCATTATGCATATATGTCCTGCTCACTAGGAAATATTTTGGTCAATAGCCCAATGAGTGTCCTTCGAATAATGTTTTTTTTATAAAATATTCATGTGGAATGGATACTTTACCATTAAATGAAAATTCCAAAAGGTCAGTCATTTAAATATAGCATTCATTAGATTTCGTATACTGCATTGTAATGTCATCATTTGGTCAAATTAGATTCTCACAGCATTTGCTTTTCAAAATTTAGGTTAAAACATAGACAGCTTTCAGAGTTTCATCTAGTGAACCTGAATATTGAGTTAGAATCTGCGCGCTGATTAAATCAAAAATCTTTTTAGTCAATGATTAAATCTCGACGTAGTGACCGTGTGGTAATTCGGGGCAGAAATGAAATTTGCAAACATTATTGTAAGAGATCCACCTAGCTTGCCTGCACTGGGAGATTATTTTCTCAAAAATGTATACAGAATCTTCGACTGTAAATTATAATGGTTCTTTTAAAGAGGAAATTGAAAACTCATTTAAATGTTTTATGGAAAATGAATCCCGTAATAACACTTCGTTCATTGATTTTACTTTTGACGAAGTAAAAAATATTTTGTGTTAATCTCCCTCGTGGAAAAGCTGCAGGTGTTGACTAATTGTTTACGAACATCTTATTTTTTGCAGATGACTGTATTTTCCAGTGTCTATGTAATCTTTTTAATGCTTTTAAAAAATTACTTTTTGTTCAATGGACCTCAAAAGAGGTATTATTTGTACACTCATAAAGGTCATAATAAGCCAAAATCTGATCCTAACAGTTTATCGAGCAATTTCCCTATTACCTGTTATTTTAAAAGTATTATGAAAAGCTGATTCACTAAATACATAGTGAGTGAAACGTATTTCACGTTAACCCTTTACAAAATGGTTTCAGCAAAATGTCAGTAGCACTATGACGTCATATCTTGTACCTCACGAGATGAATGGTTTTACTGTGTAATAACACTAAACTAGTAATTTGTTTCCTTGTTATTGGGTACTGCTCGAGTGTGTATCTATAAGTCGTTACCATATTGCTGGCGCTCTCTTCATATAGTTTTTTAAAACAAAACAATATTGTTGGATAACGTATTACATGTACTATACAACTTTTTATACGAACGTTTGCATCTTTGTCTTTCCCTGCCATTAATCCTTACGAGAGTTTGCATGCATATGTTAAATAAATAAATGTGTGAAATAAAGACAATATTGTCAAAATTAACTCTAATATCTATTTTGCTGCATCTCCTTTTTCGTTAATATCACCTTTTCTCCGTGGTCTGCACTGTCATTCCGTCCAATGATAAATCACCGCTTTTCCCATATTTCATATATAAGACTTGATTTGAGCCTTTCTAAATTCATTAAATGTACAGTTTCTACATGATCCTAAAACCCGACAGTATAAGTGTTATTACTACTACTAAAATATTGTTTCTCAGTTATTCATGTTTTTGGTTGGATTTTGATAAAAGTTAATTACTTAAAGAACGGAGAAGGTAATTAAGTAACATTTAATGGAAATGTATGTGATATGGTCACTCACTTGTTATCATGAACTTTGACAACTGAAGTTTAGTACTATTATTTTAAGTGTGCCGTTTCATTCGACAATTAAGTATGCATATTCGATTTTGAAATTTGGAAAAAAAAACAAATGGCAGACATACAGCCATATTGAGCTTTGTAAAAGTGAAAGGTGTTTACAATAAAAATAAAAATTGAAGTTGATTATCACTTTAAATTATTTTAGGTATTTATAATATATCATATTTTATAATGTTTGTAAGGCGGAATAGCTTGGTGACTGTGCAGTATTTATCGCGACGCCGGGGCTACCTGCGTTCAAATTAGCATTTGTTTATCTATTTAGAATGTAACGGGAAAGTAATTACTCTACAAATTATCAAAATCGTTTCAAATCAACAGTTACGTTTTAAAAAATAAAGTCGTTTCGGTCAAAATACGCACCTTAAATGATTCTGTTCTAAGGATAGAAGCAATGACACGAAGACTATCATTGGGTCGCTGGGGGTGTTGATATATTTTGTTTGAATTGTTATTCACGGTTCACTGTTGTCTGGGCGTATATAAAGTTAAGTTATCTATCGAAGGTGACGATTTTAGGGCGAATCGGATACGCCCCTAGATTTTAAACCCTCTGTTACACACTGAAATCATTGTCAAATATCATAACTTCTATTTGTAGAAATAGAGCCACACCTTACAACGAAAGTATAAATTGGTGCAGTGTGCCCGTGTGCTTACTCAGAACTTGTTTGAATTTTAATAAGATGTTTGAGAGCAACTTTAAGAAGTTCTCTGAACTAAATCACATAGCAATGACACATACCGAGTGGTTAGGATATTCTGGCATAACCCTCCGCCCATGATTCACGTTTGTGTCGTAAATGGGCGAACATTTTAACTTGTTATTTTTTCTATTGGTCTATTGAAAACCATCAGGTTTGATGGATTAAACTATGAAAATCAGTCAAAGGGACAGACAAACATGTATTATGCCATATATGCACTATAACATTTTCGGTTTTTATGCCTTATATATGTTTAGATGGAAACACACCTGCAGAAATCACTTTACAATTACTAATAACCATGTTATAATGTGAAATGAAATAGTAGACCACATCTTGGCTACATGGTCTGACCGTATGTACTCATTTCACTGCAGTGTAGATGTAAATATAATGATTTTTGACAGTTCTGCCAAAATCATTTTCAGTTCTTATTTGTGATTGTAAAATTAAAACCTATATATTGTAAGTATTGTAGTTCTCAAACTGTTGGTATTTTCTGGTGGTGAATGAAATATGAAAAGCTTGCCTTGAGTCGTGAGTATGAATATTACGGCACATATAACTTTAAAGTTTAGGCGGACGGGCGGTTTTATGGTTTGATCTATATACTCTTTCCACTGCTAATGCATTATAAATGTAAATACAATGATTTTTTGGCTGTTTTGCCAAAAATCATTTTTGAACTCGTATTTGTATTTATTCAATGCAAGTATTGTAATTCTCAAAACGGTGGTTAAGTTTTATGGTGAATACAATATCAAAGCTTTCGAATAGGAAAACCTATAAAGACAGATGTATTTGGAACTTGATATTAATGTTACCACAAGCCATCCCTCTCTAAGTCGTAAGTTCGGATCCCTTGTTGGACAGTTGTCAGGTACAGATTTTATTGGGGGGGGGGGTACCCCGACTTTCATCAAATCATCCTGGTTGTTAATGTTACAGTCGCCTTCTAGCTTCGCGCTAGGGAGCATTACCCTTTAGCTCAGTCGCTATAACTGCGAACCAGTAAGTCCAGGGTCGCGGGTTGGAGCCCGACTGTCGGTACACTACTCTCGCCCTGTTACATTAGTAAATAGTGTAACAGGACGTTAAGATAACACATTCTTGCAAACCATGCATATGTACATGTAGGTTTAAAATTAGCTGTCTTGCTGTGTAATGGTCCATATTGTAGGTCTTTGGAGATTAACACAATGAATATGTGTAATATAGATCTTTTTCACATCGGACTGACTATAATTATAACATGCATTATAATGGAACTCCTTAGTCATACCTAAATTATGTATGGTGGGAATTGTACTTTTCTACAGATCCCAGTATTTACAACGTATTACTTCCTGACTGTTTGTGAATGATGATACAGTGACTGGCTTTGTGCATTATATCTGATATCTGTGACAGATTGAATTGTAAAGATACAGATATTCCGGGATGCCCTAGTTTATTGTAAACCGTGTGAACAAGTAATGTCAGTGCTAACCTCTGTTGTCTTAGTATAGTACGTACAGTTACAATTAAAAGAAACGTGATGTAAGTATGTTTTAGCATAATGTACTGTCATTATTTACGTGTTCCCCTCAATATCAGATTAAAAGTTTTAGGGGATTTGTTTGCGGGGGAGGTACGGGGTATGGATTTATTGGGCTTGTAATATACTGCTCTGTTGACCAGACTGCAAATACGGGAGAATAAGTATTTCGTTTAAAAATTTAAAAAAAATGTTTAATTTCTAAAATTACCGGAAATGTTTTTATTTTTTATTTTGTCATCTTCGTACGCCACATGCGAAATTTAAACATATAATAAATTGATTATAATTCAAGGGTCTTTTTAATTATGAATGGTTGATTTGTTTCATGTGCTGAGAAAAAATATAAATGTCATTTTCAGATAAATTTCTGACTCATTTCCCTAAATCTAAAATTACGCCCACTATAAGTAACTCCGAGACATTAAAATAGCGACATGAGATGTATAGTTTATAAATGCACTACTGGATCGATCGTGCATACATGCATCCTCGATACTCCGATTACAATTGCTAACGTTATATCCACCCCTGGTATATTATAAAGAGTTACGTTCCATCACCACTGGAGATGCTAGCCCCACACAAACGTTATCGGGTATTACGTGGTACGTGAATCATTGTTTCATTAGATAACGAGAAATAAAAAACACAATGAAAAATGTATTTTAAAGTACCCTCATGTGACATTTATTATCACAAACCATGGTACATGTATACATATAATTGTAAAAGCAAATATTCGAAATTCTCGAAATGGTAAGTTTTTTTGGGATATACGATGTTATAAAAAATAATACCATCGGGTTTGCCATTTGCTCTGCCTTGGAAATATCGACAACATTCACTGCCAACTTCTTTGTCTTCTACAACTTTGACAAATATTCCTGGTCATTATTATTCTTTAAGTATGTTTTCACAAAATATTTTCTTTTCTATAGAAAATCTTCCTATCATATTGTAATATGGCAGGTTTTCATAGCTAAGGCTCTGCCTGAGATTGTCCTCGTCTTTGAAACAATGACTCAGTAATATTATCGAGTAAAACTGTCTATCAAAGTTAGAGATAACTATTGCATTCTATTCTTGATTAGTAAGGAAGCAATTCTTACTAAAATGATATAAGAACAAAAATTGAGATAATATTTTTTTCATCATAAAAATGTAGCATTATGCATATATGTCCTGCTCACTAGGAAATATTTTGGTCAATAGCCCAATGAGTGTCCTTCGAATAATGTTTTTTTTATAAAATATTCATGTGGAATGGATACTTTACCATTAAATGAAAATTTCCAAAAGGTCAGTCATTTAAATATAGCATTCATTAGATTTCGTACTACTGCATTGTAATGTCATCATTTGGTCAAATTAGATTCTCACAGCATTTGCTTTTCAGATGTTGGTTTTCCTCAATTAAAGTCGAGTGTCAATTCCCAGAGTGTCATTATATTATTAATAACGTCATCTGCATTCAAAAACAAAATATGAATATTCAATAATGATAGATAAAGGAAAACTGTGGACACAGGAAATACATTATTTGGTAATTACCTCCATATATAATAAAGTCGTGTGATTTGATATTTTATTATAGTTTGATAAATAAAAAATACAGATGAACTAAATCAAGTGAATCTCATCACGGATTTTTTTTCATTATTATTAATTGCTGACACCACGTAGTTTTTATTCGTCTATAATTAAGACCTCGAGTATGTTATTAAGGGTTCATGCTGTTTTTACATAAAAATAATCGAAGAAAGTTAAAAACATAAATATCATAATAGAAAATTCTTTGGAAATTGTTAGCAATGAAAACAGTTTCAATCGATATCAAATTAAAAAATATGGAAAATAACAAACAAAATCACATGTTACGAAACATTTACATTATAAATAAAAACAAATCTGTGTATAAACGGTGTAGATCAACTATGGATAGCGAATCCTTCGGTCGGTCACTTGTTGGTTTATTTTTTTTTTGTCTTGATAAAGGTAAAGATTTCCACGAAAATTTGACAAATTGTTTGATATTACATTGTATATATATATATAGGTCTATCAATTCAAAGTTTGTTTTATAAGCTAATTATTGCACGCTGATTTTTTATGAGGGTGTTATCGCGGTTAATTGATAAAATCACGGATGGCATACCATTTACTTATACACATGTACCAGCGTACTAATTTTAAATGTCTGGTTTAAAAAGAGGTCAACGGTAATCGTATCTTTGTTAACCTACATTTTTATGGTAACATATCTATGTAAACAATGGTTTTAAAGTTTTAAAATGAAAGTTATATTAATGTTCTATATATTCAATAGCTCTGTATTTTCAGCGGACGTAGTTTAAATTTACATCTCACATCACCGCGTATGAATATGCATATATATATGGACGTGGTCGAATCTAAAGGATGTTTTTGTGAGAGATACCAATACATTTATAACATGGCTATTTATTAGGAAATAATTATCAATTGGATATACTTTTCATTCGGGACGTTTAGATATAAACATAGATTACATTCTAGTATGTGGCTTTTGATACCAGAGTTAGTGATAAATATTCGGGAATGAGGCGGGATAGGAATGTGGATTTCCATCCTGCGTTTTCCAGGAAGAAAGGAAAGTACCGGATACATCATGTACATTGAACAGGTATGTCGACAACTAAATTAGATACATGTACTTAGGTTATATAATATTCTTGAAATAAACTACAATAAGACAGTGGAAGTATGTGTGTGCTTATGCCCATTCAGAGTGTCGTTCACTAATTATAAATTATGAAGTGCCCTGCCCTAACTATCATCTCAACACCCATTCGGCTTGGGGTATTGATATGTCAATAAGCAAATAAATATATCAAATTTTACTCGATAACTAAGGAATAATGATCTGCAAAACAAAACACACAGTTTTAAGTCAATATTGCATCACTCATGGAAATACCAAATTTAGTAGTTGCCAAAACAGAATTAACAGTTTAAAAGCTTGCATGAGAACAGCGGTATTAATTTGGACATGGCATGGACATATACAAAGCCAATCTTATACTGTTAATGAAACCATAGTCGTTATTTCCTAATCACACATATAATCTATCATAGAATTACTATAATTGGTATTACATAGTAGTTAAAAATAACTTTAAATTAAGGATATACCTACTGAAGTATATTGTAAGATTCAAATACCGTAACATAGGTATTATAATCTTATTGATATACTTTGTGTCGTTGTGATAAATGCTTTGAATTACCTGGCAGGATATTTTTGTTTTTGTTTTGTTGTTATACGCGCCATGGACACAAATGGTGATCTGTATATGTTATTGGTAACCATGTATTATAGCATGGCCCGATAGTATAAAGTAAATAAACGAACCGAAATGAATATTATAATGGAAACAACCTTTACATGTGTTGAGGATGTGGTTGTGGTGCAGGGCTATAAGTCACAGGTATGTTTGTATCGTAGTTCGTGAGTTCGAGTCTCGGATATATTAAATGTGACATCATAGGATACGATAACTTTCTCTCAATCCTTAACGTCTATTTGCTATAGCGTCTTATATTATAGGCTGCACTCTTCATTTTGGTTCAAAAATGTACAATCTATAAATACATTGGAGTAGTTTGGTGGAACATTTCAGTGATATAGCACTATAAAATAGCAAGAAAACCACTATCACAAGACGACATAAATGACGAAACCCAAACAACCAATTACCACTGTATATCTATATTGTTTACGTTTCAAACAAGGATGTTAAATGGATTTTCCATACAGTTACAACATGAACTTCCTCTTCTATACACGGAGTAAAGCCGAACATGTAAGTAGTAGCTTATAATTTCTCTCGTTCTACATGTATCTTAAGTAATATAAAGCTTAAAATATATATCACAATATTCCCAATGATAAAATTGCATCGGTAATGCATATTATCAGTCTAGCAACCAAAACATCAATCACAAATAATTCTATCTACATTAGACTTTAACGAATGTTAACTTAACTAGTTATCAAGTAATAAAGTTGATTTTTAGCTCACTTGGCCCGAAGGGCCAGTGAGCTTATGTCATGGCGTGTCGTTTGTCGTCCGTCCGTCCGTCTATCCGTCAACATTTCCTTTAAATCGCTACTTATCATAAAGTTATGCATGGATTGTACCCAAATTTGGCCACAAACATCCTTGGAGGAAGGGAAACAGAACTTGTATAAATGTTGGCTCTGAGCCCCCGGGGATAGGAGCGGCGGGGCCCAATAGGGAAAATAGAGTTAAATCCTATAAATCGTTACTTGTCCTAGAGTTCTGGGTGGTGGGGTGTGGTATTTTTAGTAATCTTCTGAATTGAATAAAACAAATAGCAACCATGTTTTCCATAATCATGTAAATTTAGATGTTTTTTTTTCATTGTGTAAACAAATGTTAGCATACATACTATATATTTGTTATTGTAAGTGTTTAATGGCGTTTGATAGAGATTACGTTCAATACTTTAAGTCAGTAGAAAGAACCCGGAAGTAATCACTGTGTGGTGAAAGAGTCGAAAAATCCACATAGAAGAATACTTCCTTGTTTGTTAGATAGCTTTAATGCAATCGATTATTTTAGTCTTTATTTATATCTAAAGGATGAGCCAATAAAGGATATATGAAAGCCCAATAAAAGAGATACCAAATATTTCCTTTGTCCTGACTGTCGTTTTCATACGATAGGACAGGAGTGTCATTTTGTGTCCACATCCGGACATTTCCGTGATTTACATGTAACAATACATATATATAATGTTTATAAGGTTCGTCGCTATCACAAAAATACCGCAATCGGAACACCTCGCCCACTTCTACTAGTTTTGGAGAAAAGGACGAGGAGTTTCGATTGAAAGATACCGCTGTCTCAATCTCTCCCAGAGTTCACAGCGGTCCACTGATTTGAAAGAGGTGCCGCAATGAACCATGAGAGAGATTGTCACAGACAACTATGTTGCTACACGTTCACTACTATGTAATCTCGCTCAGCCCTAAGGGAGTAGGACGACTGGTTCTCCCGTTGTCAGTATAATGTGACCGGGTTTGCTGTGTTGCTTGGTGTCTTCGGCGGCATGCTTCAGTGATGTAGCACTATAAAAAGGACCATAGTTCCACTATACAAGAAGACACAACACGAATATTCTGCAGTCTCCCAAAACACGCACCACTTACTTCATACACGCAACACAGCATACATGGGAGGCCTTCCTTACATGACCCTGGCTATTAATAGGACGTTATGTTAATCAAACAAACAAACAAATATTCCAGAGGTTAATATTACTGTCGTCATATCCACACAGTACTTGACTACAATGATACAAACATAAAAGGCTATTCATAAAATGTGGGAAAAAATAACAAAAGGCTGAACCATGGAGACGGTAAAACAGTAAAGAACAAATAAACCCCCACAACGAATAATAATACCCTACGCGTGCTTTCAATTCGTTTCCGGTATAAATTATGCATCCGATGTACAAAGCTTCATACAGTAAAACCAAAACCAAAATGTTAATGACGGCATACTAGTCAAGCGTTTTCTTTTTTTATCAATTTATTTCAAATGTAATACAACATGTATACATAACATAAATCATAACTCTATATTACACCACAGCCGGAAAGGAAGGCAAAGAACGTTAACATAGACAGGATGAAGTATGATTCATATTGTAGCTGAACCTTGAATATAAATTAACACAATTCATATACATGTACATGAAAAAAGAAAGATGACAATACGGATGACGATAACAGAAATCAATTTAGTTAAGATAATCTGTCAGCAGAGCATCTATTGGAAATTTACTAAAAACTTTTTTTTAATTTTTTTTCTGCGTAATAATTCAGTTGATTTGAAAACTGAAGGATGACGGTAAAATATGGTTTGATATATTGAGTTCTCAGCAGCGAGTAAATTGGACAGAACAATATAACAAATATCTACCAGTTTTACATAGGATTGTAGCTATCAGGTCAACTCTTTGCAGTCGTTTGCTCCTAGAAATGAAACAACATATAAATAAATAAGCAATAAATGTATGCTTTCCCGAATAATAGGCATTTGTTTTGTTTGTATTTACGTTTATCATATAGATTGTTTAGTTTGTATATTGACTCTGACAGTAAATTTTATATTATTGAGTGACCATTTTGTCATAGTAATCAAATTATCTCCAATATCACAAAAAAAACCACAAAAAAGCATATATACCAATGTCATTAATTAAAATGTCTAACATACAGGTACAATAGGTTGTCCGTTAATTCGTTATTTATCTATCTCGATAGTCTCGACTGCCGTTGGGGCTGTGGTGGGCGAGTGGTTAAGATGTCCCGACATATTACCACAATCCCTCTTCCCTTGGGCCTTGATGGCCGAGTGGTTAAGATGTCGCATCATATTACCACAAGCCCTCCACCTTTGGGTCAAGAGTTTGAATCCCATACGGGGAAGTTGATGGGTGACGACCACTGGTCGGAGGTTGTTCTCCGTGTACTCCGGCTTTCCTACACCATCAAACCTGGTACATCCTTAAATGACCCTGGCTCTTAATAGCACGTTAAACTGATTAAACCAACATTAATCGATGATCATTGCATAATGGCTGACCCAAGAGGAATAAATAAAAAGTAATGAAAAATGGCGAGTACTAAAAATATTACAATGGTGTTTACTTGGGCCAAAGTGTAGAGCGGTTTAGATGTCTTGAAACATTTCTAAATTTCTAAGAAATTTTCTTGACAAATAGAATGAGTATGTCGGAGATGGTGTTCATGAGATTGTGGTGTGTTTTGAACAGCTTAGGCGGTCTAGAATGGTATTGACACTTGATGTTCTTCTGTAGGTGTTGGTTGCATATCCGGCGGCATGTCGCTGCATCACTTCAGGTCTGTCGATATGTTTCTGTTGGTAAGGGTCCCAGACAGTGATTGCATATTCTACTGTTGGTTTTACTAGTGTAGTGTATGCCTTAGATTTGATGCTTTCGGAGTTGATGTTTAAGTTCTGTTTTAAGAATCTGATGGTCCGATTTACTTTGCTGCAGATATTGCTAACATGCACACTCCATTTCATGTTATGTGTAATGGTGCATACTAGGTATTTGGCTTATGTTACTGCTTTCAGTTTATAATGTACTCTTTTTGTTTCATATAAAATCTTTTACTCATCCGACTATGTGAAATCACACAGGAGTTCATTTATGTAAACAAACAAGTAACGTTGGTGATCAAAAGGCTAATTCAGGATGACTGACCATAGTTGAATTTCAGTGAACAAGCACTACGTGTTCAATCTGATTGAACTGTGTTGAATACGGTCTCTGTCACTTCTGTCACTTAGCTGACGGAGTATGTTTTTTTCTTTAGCTCAGTCGGTGGAGCAATATATCCTCACACCACAGACCCGGGTTCGATTCCTGGCCGGGACATTCAACATAAATAAGCTTATTTCCCGATGTTTTTCTACATTATATTGTTGGTTGTATTTTTAGTTTACATTGTAGCAAGATCTGACAATTAATTGATTTCTTTTGCTAATTTATATAGACTTTATTGCTAACTTGTGTTCATAGTTAAATCAAATTACAAAGCATCTTTAATTGGATGACCATATCAAAGTAAACGTATTGATTACTTTTGTTTTAATTTTTGAATCCTGTTTTTTGTGTAGCTCATTACAGTGATTTACAGTGCGATATAAAAATATTATTCGTTTTAAGCTTTGATTGCATCATTCGCATAGAAATAAGCCAGCAGACAGGCCGGATAGGTAAGTCAGTGTTGTATCAGCAATAGGTTTGTAATAATGTATGATCTTTAATAGCAAGTAAACATGTTTATCTTTGTATTTTGTAGCTTTAGATATTTAATCTATATATACAAATATATGTGATACATTTGTCTTACAAATATTTGAAGATATTTAACGCAAGGTACAACAATGTCACTGCAAAACTCACGAAAACATTTCATATTTGCAATTTTAATTTTAATCAAATTTCTTATTTTTCCATCGAATGTATGCATGATAAATAGAAATATTTACTTTCGTTATTCAGCTCTCTGAGCGACGCCGGATGTTAATAAGGATTTTGTTTTAGAACTGAAAGTAGAAATTACCGTCAGCAGTATATATAAACTCGTTCCAATGTATACCATAGCTTTGCCAGACAACTATTGGCAAACTCTTATAAAATTGTATAAACACTAAGTACAGACCATTCGTCCTGATTTGTACAACCTGCAAATCGTATTTAAATCAGAAGTGTGAAATGTGAATTAAAAGTGCTTCAATGTTATTTTTTTGTCATTTTAAAGTAAAAAAATATATAATTCTTTAAGCATTTTGTTGACCCGAAAGAGATGGTACAAAGTGAACTGCCCCGCTGATCACTTGTGTAATTTAATTTAACAAAATAAACTAAAATGTAGTTCAATATCATTTATTTAATTGATAGTCCAATTACGCGGTTTTCTTCTATTTGACTTATTTCAAGCACTTGGCATAAGTGTTCGACCTATTATATTGACCGTCGAAATAATGATGTCGATTTCTCGACGTAACAATAAGAGCACTTAACTTATCTCGATCGCTCGATATGTGCATAAAACGCTGGACATACAATGTCGAGCAATCGAGATAAAATGTTGAGCAATCGAGATAAAATGTTGAGTGCTCGATATGATTAGTCAAGCGCTCGATGTGATAACTAGAACGCTCGAATTCAAATAAAAAATAATAATATGATGCATATCCTAATATGCCACTGTACCGTTCACCTTGACATACTGAATTGCTGTCTTTCATCAATGTGTTTTTCCCATCTACAAACAAGAGGCCCATAGGCCATAATTGCCAAGTGCGCTCATATAAAGAATGTCGCGCCTTTTTAGCTCTATGCACCCACCAGCCTGACTGTATGGCATTGAAGGCATAACAAGACTAAAATATACAAATGAGCTAGCTTACTAAAGTACGCGCACCGAAGATGAAACCTTTTTTTCTTTCGAAGACACGCCTACTACCCCTTTTTGTCTGGAAGGTAAGTTCTAAGCCAAAATTATATTTTTTTAAGTAAGCGATTCGTCATTTTGCTTCGATTTATGTATTTCTTTTTACTGCAACCGCATGAAAGTTTTTTTCATTTCTAGTTTTTGTGTTTTTCAGGATTTTCTCGTTTTTGTGCCGTAATCCCCTTTCTGACACTGGTCTCTAAACTTCAGAAATTTGGAAAGAAGGGATGTTGATGTTGACTCGAAAGAGATAACGAAGGTATAACCCGGTGTACTGGTTTTGTTGTGTAAAGTTCACCCTGAGTTTTCGGTGAAACGCTCTATGTTATATTCGTCCGTCATCGTCTTATCAACACATGTATCCACTGTGTAATACTGATACAATTATCAATATGGAACTGTAACTGGTGAAAATATGGAGAAAAGGGTTGTATTCAGAGGAGAGATCAAGCTTTTGGCGTTAGATATAATTCCGGGTATCGTGGTGTCCGTTCATCCTAAAACAATCTTGCAAGGCCCGTGGGAGCGAGGAGGTTACAGAAGATCCCAGTCTTCAGACGTCACATAATGGAGAAAAGACAACCACCATAGCAACCCCAATAACGAGGCTAACCAGACGGGAGCAGCCAAACACTTGTCGACCAGTAGCGCGAAATGTGAGTGTTACATGCCCGGATAGAATTGCCAGGTACAATGTATCACATATGAAGAGTGGTTTCTGACCGCGGTTCAGTGTTACCACATATAGCTTGTAAGTTATATATGGCCAATACGGCGGTTTCAAGATCCCAAAACGACGTGAGTAAAGTACGATTTAAGGCCGATTAGTACCACCTTCCAGTTATTGTGATGTCATAATCACCAGACTATGGAACTATCGTACTTTCCCCACTTCGTTTTGGGATCTTGAAGTAGCCGTATTCCGACTTTTTTGAGACAAGACCATTGTTGATAGACTTTGAGGTTTGTGGTTTGATAACTAAAGGGGCAATAGTATCGGGTAGAGAATGGTGAGTTTCTGTCCAATATTTTCTTAGTTTAAGAAATTTAAATGATAAATTTCATCCTGTCGTTAATTAAAGTAATAGAAATGCAAGCAGTTCCGAACTTTTGTTAGTTCATCTCAGTAGACATAATAGATGCCTATTTAATATTCCTATTGCTGACATAGTTAGGAAAGTATAATGGTTGAGTGGCGTGCTCTTCCGTTTGGTTTGGCATGTGCCCTGAGTGTTCACAAAAACGTTTATACCTGTATGTAGCGATGATTGTTATGGAGCAATATCAGTTTTACTGATTCACTTACAAGGGCCACAAAGAGAGAAATGTGGAATGGACACTAACGTTTGTTTTTTAAATTCATTTTCCTAGTAGTCTAGGTGTTCAGATTTATATAAGAAGGCTATAACAGTACCGAAACAAATCAGCTGGGTTCTATAACTATTTCGATCGAACTGTTTAACCAGAAGATAAAGTCTTCATGAATTTGTATCAACTCATGATCAGTGAGAGGGACTGGCAGTCTCATAGAAAGAATTATCTCTTCATTTAAAGCCATTCCTTTAGGACATCCTTAAGACAGAGGTTATATGATGGCAAGAAACTCTGGTGCAATGGTAAACTCACAAGGTCACTGATTCCTCACTGGAGCGACCGGGAGTTGTTCTAGCCACAAATGAGACGAATAGTCTCTAGTCCTTACAGAAAACTACAGAACACATAAGTTATCCTCCGTTTACATTTAAAACTATAACATTATCTCTGCATGCTTGCTGTAAAGAATGGTCGTCCATTCATATTGTGGTTCAAAATTTTAACATTACTGCAGATTAACTGAACTATTTAACCAGAGACATCTGGTTGTGGTGTCATAAACGTAACACCTTTGTCTGGTAACCTGGTATTACGAAGAGCTGATTCACTCTCTCAGACGTTCTCGTCGCAGACAGAATGGACTTTAGATAAGATTTGCTCGCCTCCAGATTAAATCACAAGTTGAACTGATTTGTGTCTTGGGGGTTGACACTATGTCAGAGAATGTTGATGATTTTACTATCATTTGGGAGGGATTTCAGTCATAGTTTTCCTCCATTCTTTCTGATACAAAGGTTACTTTGTGAAGTTTTAAATGATCGAGTCAGTTATTGTAGTACCTACATTGTATTTGGAATTTTATCACATTACCTCACAGTGGCTTTTACTATGATCTTTACAGGACATTGAACTTGACCGCATGTGTCATCTCCAGCCAGAGAGCTCTCCATCGTCGAGGAGTATCCGAAGCGGTTTATCGAAGTGTACTCCACTCGTGGCGACAGGTACCGCAAAGGCTTATAACTTGGCGTGGCAAAATGGAGAGTTTTTTAAACCCGATTTAGACGATGATTTACGACTATCTTTTATCTTTGAGTGTTTCAAGACGTATCCAATTCTTAATATGTTCTCCATACTTAATATTAAAACACATGCTAGTAATAATATATGTAAAGAACTGTAATGTTTTTGGATTCCAAGATACTTGTTTTTTTAACCTCTGATATTGTGGCTCTTTACTTAATTATAATTATTTCCCACTAGTAGAATATTGTAAATGCACAGGAAAATTGGCCGCACATTTGGATATATGTGTATAGTTATGTCCGAGGTATTGACTATTCTATAGAATTTATCACCGGTGCTTCCACTACTCTCAATGACTTATCACAGAAACTGGCATTGACGACAGCTCAACGTTTACAGACTTTGTCGGTGCTTGATATTACCACCATGAAAAGCATATATTTGATTTGTACATTCTTTTTAAGGACCTTTTGAGGACTGCCAGGGTTGGTAGATTTTTGGATATACAGGTAGTGAAGATATATATGAGAATTTGACTTCAGACGTTTTGACGGTTTTAGTCAAGTATTTGGAGCTGATCAGGACAAAATGTAACAATAATAGACTGTTTGTCTCATACGAGATTGTTCATGATGTGTCATCATCACCCATATCATGAAGGATTACGGAGGATCTTTCTCGTTTGTGTGTTCCATTATCCCATTCTACAAATGGTGTCTCAACGTCTATGGTTTTCCGTGCTGCGACCTCTGTCAGGACTTTTGCCACATTTTACCTCAGAGATGGTTTAAATCGTGTTAATTCTGTGCTAGGATCGATAGATAGATAGACAGGAAGTGTTTAAAGCCCTCTAGAAAATTGCATGGCCCTAGGGTCTCGGATTTTCCCCTGGAGAGGATATCAAACAATTATCATCTTTATTTACTCAATTTTCATAGAAACACAATAATTGATAAGAGATCCCAGAGGGATCTTGGCGCCCCCCAAAGAATTACATACTACATCTGAAATTTAAGAAAGACCCCTTCAGTACTTTCTGTAATATATAAAGCAGTAACAAACAATTATCAAAACCTATGATGGCTACCTGTTGGCCATCTTGTTCACCGATCGGTCCCAAAATGCAATATGCACAACTAAAGTTCTAGGGGAACCTGCACATGAAATTTGAGACAGATCGTTTCAGTACTTTCTGAGACAGAGCGGTAACAATCTTCGATTATCAAAATAAAAGGTGGCGTCCTGACGGCCATCTTGTTCACCGATCTGTCCGGATATGCAATATGCATAACCAGCGACCTAGGGGACCATGCACATGAAATTTGGGACGGCTCCCTTCAGTACTGTTTGAGAAATAGCGGTAACAAACTTCAATTGTCAAAATCCAAGAAGGCGGCCTGTCGGCCATCTTGTTGATCGATCGGTCCCAAAATTAGATGAAATATGCACATGTATTTGATTTGATTTTTTTTTCAATTATCCTCTATATGCTAAACTTATATGCAAATGAAAGTTGTTGGTTTTTTTAACCTGAAATTGTTGCATAGTTCAGGTCATAGAGAATGAACTTATATAAAATTGTTCAAGGCGTACATCAAATGTGAAGTCACATATTGAATAAGATGGAACTACACACACACACACACATATATATATAGTATTTACCTATTCTTCCTTACGTATGAGATAAATAAGATCAATAACTCTTCCGTGCTTATAATACTTACAGGCAGAAGGGAAGTAACTCAAATTATGATAGGTTGTAATGATGAAATATGAATAATGAAATATAGTTTTTACTTGATCTTGGCATGAACATTGTACTTAAAAATGAAAATGTACAGAATCTTAATGTCGAGGAAAATTGGTGTTTCAATACGGGGACACTGGATTATTTGTTTTGAATAATCAAGTAGTGCAAATGTACATACAATTGGGCATACCATTACCGCTCGGCGTACAGATATGTACATTATATCAGCGACTTAATTGAATACTAAAATAATGAATAGTGCCAAATGTGATTATATTTCCCATGGGTTTCACTGATGTCGTTATATATCTTTAAAACAGATAATATATGTAAATGCTTTGTATGGGGTTCCCATTGTTATATAATATACATGTGTATTTGTCATGTGAAAATATTTAAAATTTTAAAATGATTGTTTTGTTTCGTTTTTTAAAAAAATCTTCGCAATTCTAATTACAATTAGGTGTGGATGGAAAGTTCTAGAACTCGTCCAAAGCATGTAGATGCACGTTGGTTTTTTTGGTTTTACGGAAAACGCCGAATATTCCCGATAAATAATATATGCGATTTCGTCATGGTTTTCCCTAAGTTAAATTTAGCAATCACTCGGGCATATGCGTTCATGGCATCCCCGGGTGAGTACTTGTTATTTTCTGTTCATTATTTTACTTATATAAGCACAGGTTACACTCGGAACATATTCGGACGTTTGAGACACATCTATCAAAAAACCGAATAATGTCAATAAGGATTACCGCCTAGTGCAGCTTCGAAATAGAGATATGGGTTTTTTTTTCGTAATCACGTTTATGTTAATATCATCTTAAGATGAGTATTATTATAATATACACAAGATACTGACAGTTAATTAATATGGTACCAAAATTAAGATGTTGGAACTTAGATTTATACACCCCCAACTAAACAAATGCATGTCTATTCAAGAAAGATTACCTTGATCTAATTCATTAAAATGTGTTTGAGGACAACGTACTATTTGATAAGATATACACTAGTCGTGTGGTGTTTGCGTCGCTTACATTAGATGTATAGCAAGACTAGGCACGTTTGAGACATTACCTCGTGTTCTTCCCTAATAGTAAAGCAAGATAACGTCGGATAAGTCATCGGCTGATCTGTCGACTCTCATATTATTGGAGTAAGATTGTACATGTTTTATTTTCTCATAAATAGGTTTTGTTGGATTTGGTACAAAGATCTGTTGAACCATCTTGTTTTAATTCTAAGAGATAAAAAAAAATGAAAATCGTTAACTCTGTGACATCTACTTCCACTAATGTATTGTCGGTCAGATTATGTACTTTGAGCATTTTAGGCGCGAACTGAGAAGGCAATCTAATTAAAAGTTCATTATCTGCTCCGTAAACTCCGTATGTAGTAGATATTGATCAATCAATATTAATTAGATTGTCTGTAGGGATGGCAAAATTTTGATAGACAAACAGAAGACAGTGTTTTAACAAAACAGTTGTGTATCAATATAATTAAAATTCGATGTTCATTATACTAGATAACGGACATCAAATTTTAATTAGCTTAATAGTACATAGAAATCGCCTATCCATCAACAGCTAAGGTATGACGGAGGAGAGACGGAGTATCCAGCATAAACCACCGACCTACGTGGTCAATATATCACAGCTGCCTACACGGGTTTCAAAATCCGGCTACCAAGAGGTGGAGGGCTAGGTATAATAACATGATATTGTTTATATAATTAACGCCGCAAGTCAAGGGTACTCAGTACGATACTCTCCCGGCTTGAAACTTTCTAGCCAATGGTATTCAGTAGAAACACTCCTTGAAACAGGCTAAGCACTGAATACCCTTGGCTAGGAAGTTGGTAATAATATGATCTGAGAATAAGATACGGGTTATATATATATCTATGGACATCCTATATGCTGTATGTTATTGTGTCGTTACTTGTGCCACGTGTTCCATACCCTTTGAAAATGTGGAAACTATAAAAAGAAATATCTTATTCGGCACCAAAACTAGAGAATTTTGAGGGAAAAAAACATTACTTACAATTATATTACTTTAATTTTACAAGAATAAACAAGAGCTGAAAATAAATTGTTATCAATATATCATTATGCGTATGTTCAGATCGTATGACAAAGTTGAGGTTTTTAATTTCATTTCTTCATTTCACGTTTTTATAATGTTATCATAGCAATTGGTAATTAGTTCAACGATTTCTGCAGGTACAAGTATGTTTCCATCTGAACAAATATAACTAAGGTATAAAAAAAAAGAATTTTACAGCAGTGTATAAAGTCACTTTTGTAACTATAATGTTGTCCATTTGAATAATTTTCAGTCATAGCTTAATTCATCAAACTTGAAAAAAGTAACGTCGACATTTTCGCCAAGTTATGCCACATATAACTTTAATTGGCATGCTTTTGACAATGATGGTTTAAAATTTTAATAAATGTAATCAATATGTTTTTTAAATCATTTTTCACATGTCATATTATTACGTGTACTTTGGGAGGATTCCGTTCAGCTAAACCTGATTTGGATGTTTAATTAGCTAATATTGTACACGCAGCACAATCTAATTAAAATTAGACTTGTAATTCCGCTCCACTACGATACTCTACGTTACGCTCCAATACAAGCGTAACGTAGAGTATCGTAGTGGAGCAGAATTACAAGTCTAATTTTAATTAGATTGACACGCAGCAGTAACAGCTACATCAATTACATGTTTGGGTGTGGTTAACCAATGCAGTGTTGAATATTGATGAATAAATAGTAAACATATATAATGTACATGTATAATGAATAATCTATTATCTTTTTTATCAAATACGTTTTCCTTGCTATTTTAATTACAATAAGTCATGTTAACCTATTTATAGGTCAAAGGGTTTTCCGTTAAATCAATCGGAACACCTCGCTCGCTTGACAACGGTCTCCATAAATAGCGATGAGGAGATCCGATCGTAGCAAAACCGGATATGACACACTCTTCTAAAATAGTACCGCATGTGTTGTCACGGGAATTCCCCACATGGGGATTCCAGAAGGGGAATTTATTTGAACAAAGCTTTATCAGACTCCAGGCCTAACTTGTTTTCAGTACAGCAATTTGGTACCGCAAGTGGCCCTGTGTGATTCTAGTGATATTTTTACTTCATTCAGAAATATATCATTATCTCAGGAAAGTCTTGAATTGTTCAGCTCTTTAACAATGCTATTGAAATGTGTATAATTCATAAGTAAATAAAAAGAATCACAAATAGATAAATGTTAGTTGATGTTACTGAATACATATAAAGACCATGTTCCACCTTAGTGCTCTCTATATATATATTCTATACATTGTGGGGTTATTTTCAGTATTTAGATAGTTAGATGCTATCTAAATCTCTGACACCGGTGTATATGTAATAGTATGCTGCGGATATTTATATAAATGCATTATAATTACTTCCAAATCCCATAGAGAAAGTAAATTAATTTTGGAGTAAAGAAATTAAGCCTACCTGAGATTCAGTTTCTAACCGCTACAAATGTATGTCATTAAAGCGCATGTCTGTAGGCATGCGTAAATGATATTGTCTAAATGCCTATTTTTAGCATCCGGTATTTCCCGAATTAAAAATAGACATGCTATTACATTAGCGCTAAAGCAAACAAATATTGAAGCAAATTTGTGCTGTGATGGGATCATGTCTGTCAAAATCCAAAATGTCCACCATCTTAAAAAATCGTAAAAAAAAAATAATTAAATCTATTTATTTATTTTCGACTTGTGCCAAGGTTGTCAGATGACCATTTGGAATTTTGTTCACGTACTGGTAGGTTTTTGGCCCTAGCGTAAAAAAACAAAACATAAACATGTTTTTTAGGAACTATTAAAGCAATAAATAATGTGCAACAGATATAATAATGATTCTTACAATATTCAAAAATATAAAATCTATAAAATAAACTTCGTCTCTCAATATCTAGTATATATAAGTCAGATCAACTGCACTGCAATGATTTGTTTTTGTAGATAAATGGACCTGAAACATTTTCAACTCACCTATCTCAAAGAGCCGGTAAGCTTAAGTCATGGCGGGCGTCCGTCGTCCGTCGTCCGTCCGTCAACATTTCCTTTAAATCACTAGTTAGTCATAGAGTTCCGTATAGATTGTAGCCAAATTTCGCCACAAACATCCTTGGAGGAAGGGGAACAGAACTTGTGTAAATTTTGGCTCTGACCCCTTGGGGGCAGGAGGGGCGGGGCCCAATAGGGGAAATAGAGGTAAATCCTATAAATCGCTACTTGTCCTAGAGTTCTGCATGGATTGTAACCAATTTTGGCCATAAACATTATTGGTGGAAGTGGAACAGAACTTGTAAAAAATTTGGCTCTGACCCCTTGGGAGCAAGATGGGCGGGGGCAAATAGGGGAAATAGAGGTAAATCCTATAAATCGCTACTTGTCCTAGGATTCTGCATTGATTGTAGCCAAATTTGGCCACAAACATCCTTGGGGGAAAGGGAACAGAACTTGTATAAAGTTAAGGTCTGACCCCTTGGGGGCAAGATGGGCGGGGCCCAATAGGGGAAATAGAGGTAAATCCTATAAATCGCTACTTGTCCTAGGATTCTGCATGGATTGTAACCAAATTTGGCCACAAACATCCTTGGGGAAATGGAACAGGACTAAATTTTGGCGCTGAACCCCTGGGGGCAAGAGGGCCGGGGCCCAATAATGGAAATAGAAGTAACTCCTTTAAATCACTACTTCAGTTCGTCATGGATACTAACCAAATTTGGTCACAAACATCCTTGGACCGGCCGGGGAAGGGGAACAGAAATTGTGTAAATTTTGGCTCAGCCCCTGGGGGCAAGAGGGGCGGGGCCCAATTAAGGAAATCGAGGCAAATACTTTAAATCGCTACTTGTCATATAGCTCTGCTTGGATTGTAACCAAATTTGGCCCAAAAACCTCCTTTGAGTAACAGAATTTGTATAAATTTTGGCTTTGACCCCCTGGAGCAGAAAGAGTGGGGCCCAATAGGCGAATAAGAGGTAAATATTTAAATTCCATCAGAAAAGAAACAATGAACCAGTATTCAGAACATTCCCTCTGGGCCTCTTGTTTGTTTTTAGGACAACCTTTTATCTATTTTCTACAGTGTGTTTTTCGCCATGCTGGCTGGTTGGTTTCAGAAAATCAAAAAGGATACAAAATAGGGGAAAACACAACTATGGCTGCACTCATATTCTGTTGCCCCTTGATGACAAATGCTGATATCAGTGGGAAACAGATTTAAGGATGTACACCTATGAGAAGTCAAAATTTTCTTGTATTAAACTTTTTTTCCCATATAGATTTTTGGAAAAAGGAGTTCATACCATAAAAGAAAATGGAAGAAAAAACATATGTCCGTGTGCTCGTTTTTGAGCTTTTGTCACTCAAAGACACCTAGTTGACAAAATATTGGATTTTATGGGAATTTTGCCGTTTTGACTATATAAGATAGAGATTAAAGCCATAATTTCCTAATGAGGTGTTTGATATGTATTTTTCTCAGAATAACAACATATGCTACCCCTACCCCTTAATTTTGTGCTACAAAATGCACCATTTTCAGCCATTTTTGCCAAATTTAACCCAAATTTAACCCTTTATAGAAAAAGTTCTGGTATTAAACTTTTGTGATATTTTGCATATCAATAGGGAAACGGTTGTTCTTTCTAAATCAGGAAGAAAAATTGGGGGTCCGTGTGCTTACTTTTTTGCCCCATTTGAATTTTTGTTATTTTTCAGTATTTTAGAGTAAAAAATAAAAGTGCCCAAATTACCATTAAATCTAAAAATAAAGTCACAAAAGAGTATCGTTTCACATATTAATGCTCAATATTTTAATTACTACAAACCTAGTAACGATTTGCAGCAAAAATTAGCTAAATACAGCTAAAAATGCTGGCGCAGTAATGATTTAAGTAAAAACAATTTCAGTAAATAATGGTAAAACTGTGGCTCTAGTTGAAGCGAAAAAAGACACAATTTCAAAATGGCCACCAAATGGGCCATTTCTTGTATTCCCCGTATAAAAAATCTACTGAAAATAGAAATATAATTTTTTGACAAAATTTGCATCTGGCAACTTGCTACAGATACTGATAAATTATATTTGAAAATCTCATAACTTCTTTGATCTATGTTGAAACGAGACTTCAACGGGACTGAAACCTCAGAAGAATACATCCTTAAGTGTTCTTTATTCTATACAAAATAGTAATATTACGTTTTAATTGATTGTTTTTTTTAGGTGAACTTGTCATTAAAGAGAGATTGTCGACATTTTCCACCGTGAGGAGGAGATAACACTAGAAGGCAGACGTTCATTATTAACATGTAGTAAGTAGACACGTTTTACTGAAGTATATTAATATGTCTTTATTTACAATATCGTAATATGCGTCACGA
The DNA here is from genome assembly GCA_004382745.1 of Argopecten irradians irradians. Taxonomy (NCBI): domain Eukaryota; kingdom Metazoa; phylum Mollusca; class Bivalvia; order Pectinida; family Pectinidae; genus Argopecten; species Argopecten irradians. Next base: position 2,500,845 of record SAYR01061286.1, on the reverse strand, counting down.
ACTATAGAGCACCAATTGCCAAGTGGACAGAAATATGCACGGAAATGACACATGCAAACAAAACACTGAAAAGGTTAGGAGGATCCTGAATAGTACCCGATGTTGTAATTGTCAATTCAAATCAGCCGCAGCTACAGTGTCGCGGTTTTATTTTTCAATACTAGAAGAAACGTCATGTATATATACAAGAGATCCCATAGGAATCTAAACACCCAACATTGAATTATCTTCAACAGTGAAATGGAAAATTGCACTCTTATTTACTTATTATGAATCTAATATAATCGTGAAACTACACGTTTTGTTAAGTTTGATGACGGCTCTATATTTACCAAATGGTTTAGTTTTTGGGTTTTTTTTCAAGTGATGGTCGCGAATTTAAAAATCCATAACAGTCGCCTGTAAGTCTTGTCAGTCGTGAAGTCTTCATATCGGTACCAAGCATCAATATGCATAACTATGGACAATGAGGAAACTACATCCAACTTTTTAAAGATATGATCAACAAGTATATTACAGACGGGCGTTTGGATGAAATGCGATTTAAATAGCGACGATATGAAGATGATGGCCAATTATAAAAGTTAAACAGCAAGATTCATCCACGCATTTATCAATAATTACAATCTGCATGTCAAAAAAATCAAAACAAACAAACAAACAGCAAATCGATCAGTGAAAGAAAAAATACTTCAAAAAATAAAAACAACGCATCATCAAATAACCTCACGAGAACTATGATTTTACCGCTAATGACATGTTGTAAAATAAAACAGCAAAAGTTAACACGTCGTCCCAAAACAAAATGCGCACGTTATTTTTTTATAATTTCTTCCAAATTCTGTCCAAATTCGCCATAACCACAATTACATACAACGAAAAACGTTAACACCGAGGCTCTTGTTCACACCTCCGCATCTAAAGTTCTTTATCCCAGACGATACAGACACAATATAACTAAAACATTGATCATTTTAATCAAAGTTTAATACAACAGGAAGATAAGCATGTTATTCAGGTAATATCTTCTATTAAGCATTGAAGTCACTATTTTTTTTAATTTCATCGGGGTATGAAATAAATTTTGTTTGCAAACTTTTGTGAAAATAGTGACTTCAATGCTTATAATTAATTTTCCAGGCTACTTTATAAAATGAAATACGTTTACACGTACGATCCCATTGATTTTTTCCAAGGGATTGTTTTTTCCAAATCAATACGCAACGTCAATGTTTCTATTGTGACGTCACGATAATGTCGGGTTTCCGCGCCATTCTCGGATATTTTTTTTTCATCGTGGAATGAAAAAAATGAAAAGGCCAATCAGAAAGCCAGAAACAAAGAGAAAATTAATTATTTATATATGTAAATAAATATTTAGAAGTGTTTTCAGTGATATTTACGATTTGTGTTAATTAAAAAATTGATTAAATGTTATTTTATAGATCCAGTCCAGTGCAAATATGCTTTTAAATATATGCTATAAAATATGTTTCTAAATTGTATATACATTTAAGCATTGAAGTCACTATTTTTGAATTTCATCGGGGTATGAAAGAAATTTTGTTTGCAAACTGTGTGAATCCGCGTAGCGGATTCTCACAAAAGTTTGCAAACAAAATTTATTTCATAAGTAAGCTGATGAAATTAAAAAGTAGTGACTTCAATGCTTATAATTAATTTCCCAGGCTACTGTATAAAATGAAATACATTTACACGTACGATTCCATTGATTTTTTCCAAGGGATTATTTTTTCCAAATCAATACGCAACGTCAATGTTTCTATTGTGACGTCATAATAACGTCGGGAATTCCGCGCCATTCTCGGATTTTTTTCATCGTGGAATGAAAAAAATGAATAGACCAATCAGAAAGCCAGTTACAAAGAGAAAATTAATTATAATGAAAAAACACTGATAAAGATGTAAGATTAATAATTGGTATACCGAGGAAAATTGCTATACGTAAACTTAAAAAACCATCCTCAATGACATGATTAAAAATAGGCATCATCGTTTTCGCTTCGAGCGCCATTGAAAGCAAGAGATATATGCCAAGAAAAGCAAAGGACAGCAGCTCAAGGCCATGAAAACCCGTTCCGGTTCCCGACGGTGGAGAAGCAAGAACCAAGAATACGTTACGGAACAACAAGAATTAAGAACACGTTGGATAAGAAATCATCAATGATACAAAAACAGGACTGAAAATGGGAATTAATTTTTTTTTTTCAAATTATTTCAAGTTAAAAGTTCTTGCTGTCACTGTCGAATTTGTTGTCAATAAATATAGCGTAACATGTAAGACTAAAGACAAAATTCACGATTTATTACACTTTTCAGAGTGAAATATCAGCCCATAAAGGAAAACAATGGTTGCGGCGTTTAACGGCGTATTGATTTCATAGTAAAAAAAAAGAGTCCAAAAAATCATGATATTAAAGTCTACAGTGCAGGAAAAACACTACAAACGGTTAGAGATAGAAACTTAGTTGTGATCTATCATTTAACATTTAATATGTATATAGTTATATTAGTATTATAAAGGGACTTCTTGAAATATGCTTTGATCTAAACATGAAGGCTGAAGACAAAAACTATTACAGTGCAAAAATCCCGTGTTCTTGCATATGTACGGAGCCCCTTGACTGACATGATAGACAATTATTTCATATCGTTTTATCGAAATACTTTTTCGTTTATCGAAATATTAATTCGTTTTATCAGAATATTAATTCGTTTTATTTCGTTTTATCGAAATGTTATTTAGTTTCAACGAAATGTCATTTCGTTTTTTCGAAATGTTATTTCACTTATTCGAAATAGTATTTAGTTTAATAACGAAATGTTATTTTGTCTCAACATTTTCGTTTTAACGATAAAACGAAATAACATTTCGATAAAAACGAAATGATAAATGATAATATTACATTATCATTTTGCTGACTCATTTTTATAAACCCTAAAGTTCAGATTACAACCAATGGCCGAAGGGGCCCTAGACCTTTATTCATGAAAGTTGCCATGCTTAAACGCACTGAATGACTAGGGGTGTGATGTCTAAATGGGCATGTCATTAAAATCATATCGTGTGTTTATTCTTCTGAAATAGACACATTAATTGACACAAAAAATAATATAAAATAATTTATTTTGCTTTTGGTGCATGCGCAATCAGTTCTTCATTCCTCAAGGATACAGTGCCACGGATTTTTTTTCGGGGCGCAATTAATTATTTTTAATATGTTTATTTTTGAGTAAAGTTACAAGCTCAGACTCAGACAAGGGTGGTAATGGATGTAACTAATTCGTCTGCTCCTGTCTTTGATAGAGAAAAAAGACCATATATAAGCGGTGGAGCATCTTCAAGTAAAAATGGGGTTTTCCAATATAAAAATGTTTTAGTTGAAATGGGTCGCTTTTTCGTTTTATCAAAATGTTATTTCGTTTTATTGACGTTTTATTTCGTTTTATAAATGTGTGACATGTCAGTCAGGGGGCTCCATGCAAATGCTTATAAAGCATCATACATGTTTGTCCGTGCCTTTCAATGATCCTTTCTTTACTTTCTTCTTCCTAACGTCTCCTTTGAAACCACCTCACTTTTGGCCTTCTGTTGAGCACTCGACCCTGTGAGGTAGGCTCTGGGTTCTGTCCCTTGACATGACACACCTAAGTCTACAAAAGTGGAAGTTTTCGCTCAACATAAAGGGACTAAATGGGACAACTGGTTCGCCTGTTGTCAGTATAATGTGACCGGGTGGGTGTGTGGCGTGGTGTCTTCGACAGTATGTTTCAATGATAAAAGAGCTCCACCATACAATAAGACATAGCACTGTATATACCATCCTCGATACTCCAGGGGTTCCGATCACTTACGATCTCTACACCCCTGGACTATCTCATAGTAAAACTGGAGCCAACAGAATAGAACATACGATGTACATCAAAAGAGTCGTATAACGGTACACTGTGGTTGACTGTGTGGCTTTGATGTAAGGCGTCGGTCTCTCTGTAATCTTCAAATGAAATCTTTACTGGCCTGTGATTGGTCAAATGTTTTCCGCTGAGCTGCCTTCAATTTCACTATGAGATAGTCCAGGGGTGTAGAGATCGTAAGTGATCGGAACCCCTGGAGTATCGAGGATGTGTATATACACGCAACACATCGCATACATGGGAGACCCTGGCTGTTAATAGGACGTAAATATATGAACCAAACCAAACGGTGGAGCATCTTAACTAGATGTAACAGAGATAAAAGTATGACGTTCCCATCACAATGTGTCACAACAAGTATAGCCGATCCTTTCCTTGTACTGCACATTTTCTTATCAAACATATCCGTTTATCTTATAAAGCATTAAAGTACAGTACTCATATTCATCATTCTATGTGGACTAAAACACCCAATAACTACTGACATCATGTTTCACTTGACTATTATACTGATATGCTGTTATAGATTCCATATAACGCCAAAACGCTACATAATCATTAAAAATAAAAAAAAATAAGTTTCTATATTTGTTTCAGATTTTTTTTTATTTGAGATTATTTTCTATTGTCACTTAATTGTCTAAAATGCGATGTTTATTCGTTTATATATCAAGTCATATTTGGTATTTACATTTATAATATTGATCAAAATTTCATTTATTTATTTATTTTATGATGTTGATCACGGTTTATCAGATGTAACTATATACAGAAGCCATCGGTAATTTCGTACTCTCCAGATCTAGAACCATAGATATATTATAAGAAACTATTTCGACTATCTACGATACATTATTTAGTCAATGTATGAAGACTATATAATAAAAAAAACTTTTTCTGCCTTTATTACGTTATCGTCTGGGAAAAGAATGTATTTCCTTTCGTAGGTTTTTATTTTTAAGTTGGACCACAGGCGTTTGACTCTATAGATATTTCCCTCTCTTTATATAATACTGTGTCATACTATGTCGACATGGTGTTTAGCCCGCGATACATTATGACAGATATGTCTGGTGTAGTCGGTAAAACATTTTTGTGTATGTTCTGCCATAGATTATTTAAATTTATGCTTCAGAGTGATGTTTTTTTTTTAATTTGATTTTTGTTTCAAGTACATTGTAATCATCCATTATTGTATACTATGTATTTAGATATCTAACTACTGTTGTATATTTCAGGTGGTTTTTTTTATTAAAAACTATTGTCAACATTATATGTGTGTATATGTACATGTATATGATTGTGACTATCATTACACAAACACATACAATTCCACTGACATTATGATTTATGATAGTGAATTGGGTAAAGTTAAATGACTGTAATCAGGTGATACATGTACATTTATAGAATACATAGTGTACTATTTTTCTATATTTTCTATTGTGTTTTTCTATATTCTGTAGTATTTGTCTATACATCATTATTTAGTGCTTTTCTATAGCGCATTTATCTGTTGACAGCTGGTATTTAGATGGGGGGACAGGCTGGACCCTTAACCTGTGAAGTAATTAATTATCTACGGCCGTGGCACTTATCGTCTGCGGGGCTCCCTCAATTTTATTGCCCCCCTATTTGAGAGGTATTAATCGCCTCCCATCCCCATTATCTATAACAAATGGCTACATCGGTCTGGAAAATCTGCCAGTGTATACATCTATATTACACACGGTCAACATTTACTTGTGGCTAATCGTTTTTCTAAGTGTTATGTTTTAGTGTTATTGTCAATTTTGGTAACCAGCGCCCACCGCTCCTGCAAAGGAGCGGGGTGCTCCTGCAGCGCTCCTGCGCTCCTGCAGGGCTCCTGCAGCGCTCCTGCATGTTTGGTATAAAAGGGGCACGAAACTGAAGCTCGGGGAGTTCAGGTGTTAGCTGGTTTGAATAACGGAGTTCAGGTGTTAGCTGGGTTAAATAACGGAGTTCAAGTGTTAGCTAGTTTGGATTATTGTTGAAGTGCACGTTTCTATGCTAGAGAGAGCGGAGTGGTTATCCTGTGAACTGTAACTGTAAATGCTATTGTTGCTGAATACACGTGGAACTTTATTACGGCGTTGAATTGTGTTTTACTCGACGACCCACACTATCTTAATCAAAACTCGGGTATTGTGGCGGGTGCCTGACGTTACCCTAGAAGGCATCTACCGAGGGCTGCGGGCTTGGAATACGTAATTATATAACTCCCGCAGTTTTTCGCTACAATTGGTGGCAGCGGTGGGATCAGCTCGCAGTTTTTCGCTACAATTGGTGGCAGCGGTGTGATCAGCTCGCAGTTTTTCGCTACAATACGTTGTATATAACCATATTATTTTAACAAATGAATAAGCATGACAAAAAAATCTTCTCCGAGAGTTCAAACCATACAACTTGGATTTCGTGAAAAACCAGCGATTGTATTAACTGCGCACTCTCATACTAATATCTATACTTAGTCGACCAATCCCATAGGCTTATTACGGATGTAGGCCTACTTTGTGCTGTTGTTGGAGCTACTCGCCTTTATAAATATGGGTTGGTCGGATATGCGTACATTGCCTTTAGGTTTTTCCTATTATGCGACTGCATTTGTATATATATATTGTTGTTGTTGTTTATAATTGTAATTTTGCTTGAAGTAGATGTAAATGTCAACAATTAAAGCAGTCTTCCGCCTCGTAAATAAAGAGAACTCGGATTGCGGGATGCATTCCAGGTAAAATATATTACTGTCTATAATGTTATATGTTGGACGATATACAAAACACCATGTTAAATACGTTCTTTTATAATTATCAATGTTTCTAGATCCATAATATATTTAATTTACACCTATCTAAACTCCCTAGTCGCTTCTCTTAATTAATATATCAGCTCTATAAACTTGAGTTGTAAAGTAACCACGAATCTCTGATATAGTTTTACATCTGAACGATTACCTTGTATCATATCTTTATAGTAAACGAGAATACAAATCCTGAAAATCTGGTTTAGTTATAAGAGTGTTTAAGTTATAAGTTTTCTATATGAAATTATATTCAGTTATACCCGTGTGCTAGTGGACCGATCAATATATTTATTTTTAGACTGTGGCCTCGAAATGTGTTGTTAAATCGTTCTGCCGTCTGTATTTGAATTGGAACTTATACACACGAAACTGTGTATGGATAGAGACCCACTCCGTTTTAGGGCTCATTTTTTATTATAATTCGTGCCATTCAGGGGCGAAGGAAGTGGGGGGGGGGGGGGGGTAGGGTAGCCCGAGGTACTCTGGCCCTGACACCAGACTTAGGCATTGTGACAGATGTCTGGTTTAGGCTATAGACCTTTCTCAAATTATATGCATGCCTGGCATTCCTAATTCAGATCGAGGCTTAGTGAGCACGGGCACCGTAGCAACATATATACAATTAATGCAACATATCTTACAAAACAAACCACATCGCCGTTCAATACCATGAAAATAGGTTTAATTGCCCATTTTCATCAAATTTTAGTGTAAAAGAAGTTTGATTATCAACATAGGCAGAGAAAAGGGTGCATAATGTTGAAGATCAATGTAGATTTATCTGTGTAACATTACATTACAGTATATTTTTACCATCAGTTATTTATCTGTTTACATGTGTAGTTTGTTTCCACACATTTAAGCACAAAAGTGGAGAATTCCCATATATGCTTTTTACATAAATGGAACAAATATAAAATCAAGTGTTTAGTTCTTTACCGTAATTTTCTAAGTGAACGTGCCGGTTGATATATACATGCATAACCTTTTGCTAAAAATGAAAGAACACTTTTTGTGCATTATCACGCGTACGAGGACACTAATTGTAGAGCTGATAAAAGCTGATATATTTAAGTGTCAATTATTAGGTGAATTATTTCTAAAACTAACATCTTAAATTCATATTTTTGGTAGATATTGAAGAAATGAAATAAAGTAACTGAATATAATTATCTATGGACATCAATAATCAAATCTGAACAAGGGTTCAATTCTTTAGAAGAAAACCAAATATATTTACTAAAATGATCACATTTACAATATTTTCTATAATAGCATGAAAAATTAAGGCTTTCAATCGCAACCCCTTTTTTCATTATTCATTTTATTTAAGTTAAATAGGTGGTATACTGATATATATTTATGTGTTTTATCATGCTTATGACAGATTTGTGCACTGATTTTATAGGATATGTATTTTGTGATCACAACTTCAGGGATAATTTTAGAGTGGCCCTTTAGACTATGATCCTTAGATTTTGAAAACGATCCCTAATCCTATGTTTCGGGAAATTTCTTAACATTTCTTTGTTAATAGCCCCTCAAGAATTGTCAAATACTTAAAAATGACCCACACATATTTCAATTAAAATGATCTTTGCAGTATTCTCAATATATCAAGTACAATGTACTTTTATTTTGTGATATATAAAAATGAGGAAATTAGGACAACACATATATACAGGGAAGCCTATCTAAACCCAAAAATGCAATGAGAAAATGGGCTTTGTAGCCAAATGGTCACAACAAAAGGTCATGTAATATAAATTTACCATTTTGTTTGCGCCATAAAGAAATTGGTCTTATTAAGAAGATGGTCGTTATACAGAGATAGTCATTAAGGAATGCTTTACTCTAATTACAAATATCATTTGTTTGCAATATCATGAGCATAATTGGTGTTTGTCATTGTTTACACGTCATAGACAAAGGGTGATTATTGGAGTAAATAAGGATTGGTAAAGGGGACAGCCAGAGCTAGGTGAAATTTGTGATAACAACTTAATTTATGTATACCTTAATAGGGAAATTAATGGCAAAATGTGATCAGAGGGGACAGCTGTTAAATATAAACAGACTGGGACCCAAATACTGGCATAATGGGAATGAGGGGGAAGGCAACTTGAGACTCTGATAATGAAGGTTATGAATGGTATTTATGTTATTTAATTGTTTGGTTCATGTCCTTGTTTATTTGGCACCATACATGTATAATATATTCCTTATTCCAGTTTAGGCAACGAGTACCAATACTGTAATTTAGCTTGGCCTCAATAAAGGAAATCATTGACATGAATACCTGCATTTTCTTTCCTATTGGCTCTGGGATATTTTATACATGCTTATGCCATAATTCAGTCGCTGATGCGATCAAATTGATTCATGGAACCATATGGGAATATAATCTGAACTTAGATTTGTTTTTTCCATCTAATGATAAGGTAAGTAAAATTATTACAACACATTATACTATTACTGCACATGTATTACTACCACCGCTATGCTCACTAAGCCTCGATTTGGTTCAAAGATGAATATTCATGAGCTGATATTAAGAAAGGTCTATTATTTTAGAGTGGAAAAAAAATGCTGCCGACCTACCGACCCTATTTTTTTGGCCACTGTAATCCTAAACAGACATATCTTTTTTTAGCCCTAATAGTATGACGACATTCACAATTATCATTTCTAAATACAAATTACCGTGTTTAGAACTCTTTAAAATCATCAAAATATATTTTACATTGTAATACTCATTTTAGCCATTCTAAATCGGAATTTTTCCCCCCGAGGAGACCCCCGGACTCCACAAACAACAATATCTCGTGCCTTCGGCGTCACAAATTCATCAAATACATCGTAAAACTCATCTCACTCATTCTAAATCGTAATATTTTTCCCGGGGGATAGCTATGAAATGACGTTCATGTCAAAAACGACATATTTTAACGCGTTAAAACTGTACTTAAAACAACACTTTAAAAGTGACATGCGTTAAAAGTCACTTTTAACGTATTTAATGTCGAAAAGTTTTAACGCGTTAAAGGGCCACTACCTTTCCGAAACGGCTTTTAATTTTTAAAATAGGAATGTAAAATGAGATCAATAATCAATTATAGAGTTGCAGAAGTTATTAACTATACGTTTACTAGCACACTTATCATCACCTTCAGAACTGTTTAATTAGAATAAATAAAATGTTAATTTTCATAACGCGGGTCGTTTTATGTTTCCCGCCGTCGTCCTAATTAAATGCCGCGCGGTAGTTGACTATCACTGCGCCAGACGGCAAAACAGCGAAATGAATCTCCACTGTTATCGTACATTAGACAGGTAAATCTTGCATATGTTTAGTGTTGTAACCTCATCTTAAGCCATCGATGTATATTTTCTATTGTTATTAATGTTTTTAAGAAACCTTTAAATTTTGCTCCGGAAAGGTAGTGGGCCTTTAAAGGCCCACTACCTTTCTGAAACGGTTTTTGATTTTTAAAATGGGAATGTAAAACGAGATTGATTATTTTGTAAAGTTGCAAAAGTTATTAACTTAACATTAATACTACACTTATTATCACCTCCTAAACAATTTAATTAAAATAAATGAAATGTTAATTTTCATAACGCGGGTCGTCGTATGTTTCCCCCCGTCGTCCTAAATACCGCGCGGTAGTTGACTATCATTGCGGCAGACGGTAAAACAGCGAAATGACTCTCCATTGTTATTATATATTACGCAGGAAATCTTGCATATGTTTGGTGTTGTAACCTCATCTGAGGCCATCGGTATATATTTTCTTTTGCTCCGGAAAGGTAGTGGGCCTTTAAAGACGGCGGGAAACAACTACAAAACTCTACAAAATTATTGATCTCATTTTACATTCCTTTTTTTAAAATTAAAAGCCGTTTCGGAAAGGTAGTGGCCTTTAAACATTTTTTTACGTTTCGCGCGTAAAAAAGTCGTTCCGACCAATCAAAATTAACGTTATTCAATCCAGAAGAATAAAAAATCGCGACGACTGGGGATCGGGTTGACTGGAGACGGGACCGGTGTAACCACCAACAGCAAACCTACGATATGTGATGAGGTGAAGCACATGGGTGACATCAAGCACATGTATAACGTCAAACACATTTTACCTTGTCTGCGTGCAGATCTATACAGAAACATATATACATATATGTATATATGTTTCTGATCTATATAGCAAATTTTTGATTGGTCGTCAATTTTAATGCGTTAAGGGCCCACAAGGTTCATAACGCGGGTCGTCGTATGTTTACCCCCGTCGTCCTAAATACCGCGCGGTAGTTGGCTATCATTGCGGCAGACGGTAAAACAGCGAAATGACTCTCCATTGTTATTATATATTACGCAGGAAATCTTGCATATGTTTGGTGTTGTAACCTCATCTAAGGCCATCGGTATATATTTTCTGAGGTTATTAATGTTTTTTAAGAAATCTACATATTTTGCTCCGGAAAGGTAGTGGGCCTTTAATGTTACGTGATAACTGCAAAATCTCGCGCCTGTCCCACATACTCTGTCGCCTGCCGTACGTTCATTCTCCACTAAATGTACAAATTCGATAATTAAGTGTCCTCTATCAATATTGGGACTTAAAAACCATGTTTGTATATCATGTTTGTTTCACACGTAAAATATATTGATTGATCTTCGAAAATAATCAAGTGTTGTTCCTCTGACCAATTAAGATTTTTCTCATCATCACATTAAATATGGCTCTCGTGACGAATTTCGACTGTCCTCTTAAGCTATAATGTATTTCATAAATCATCTGTAACTAAGGAAATGGGTAAATGCTACATTTGTTTTCTATCATATCATAGATATTAGCATACGCAATGAGAATAGACAAGTATTGGCACACAAAATGCTTAGATATTTTTTATATAACTCATTTTATAATTGTCACAAACTATGCTGGCAGATACGTTACAAACAAATAAAATCATGTACACAATTGATGTATTATCAAATGTCCACGTTTTTTCGTGATAATGAACTTTAATATGTATACTTACTTTTACCTTTATGACAAGGACACATCTATTAACAATTAAATGGACTAAGTGTTACAATGTTTGTGGTTTGGTCGACAAGTCACACGGTGTCATTTAAATGATGAGAGGGGTTAGTGTCGGTCAGTACGTTACCGACAGATACGTTATGGAAAAATACCCATATCGACAGAAATTCTCACGCTTGTCATAAAACATTCGAAATTAGCTTAACCACGTGGCAAGTGTCCGAGAGTTTGTCAATAGTTTACAAGCGGGAAGATTCGTTGTGTAACCAGTGTTGGGAAACTTGAAATAAGAAAAACCTTTACTTTCCTTTAGTATATACCTGTACATAGTAATATATATATACATGTCTGGTAATAATCACGTGATTTCTAGCACTAGTTAGCTGTATTGATTAAGCTATTAGGTATATAATTAATTGTTAAATGTATAAATCACATATCAAAATAGTAACGTATCTGGTCTAAAAGATCGCGTATCTGTTTGATGAAAGATGTACAGTTAACTCCAATATTTAGTGTAAAACCCTTAAAAATAGTGTTACATCGACTAATTCAACTGTAGTCAGCACAAACAGGTCTAAAGGTTATATGCATAATTAATTAGTTGTGTGACGTAGCACTTCTTGTATGCTAGTTCTTGTCTGGTGCGTATTTTATTATAGGTTTATATTAGGGACAAATATATTACATGGTTATTGGTAATTAGGCGGACATGTACCATTCAGGAGCATATGGCATACTGTAAAAATGTTATTTTGTTAAATAAACATTTCTCATTTATATATTGTTGTTTGTTGCTGACGTAGGTTTCATATAAATTACATTTTATAGCCAGATATTGTTAGAATGTTTGTTATACTAATGATACGGTAATATGATATATAAACATGAAATAACGTATCTGTTTATCTGGTAACGTACCTGTCATATTTGGTAACGGATCTGTACTTTTGTACGCTAACCTTAATTTGAGTGAACTTGGTTCCATTTGTAGCAATTTGTTTCAGACTAGATATGACCAGAAAATGTAAGTTTAGGGTTGTTTGTGGCAATCAAGTATGACGGAGACTGATACGTTTCTCAGGCGAAGGAAGGCGAGGACAATGAGAATGAATTAAAATCCTTTTCTTCATGTCAAAAAACATCAACAAAGGACAAGTGAGGTTTCGTTGGCCAATAATATCAGACGAACTGTTTATCCTGAGTTATCACATCTACCTGTCAGCCGTGCGGGTCGTTTTTTCCCAATTAAATGACAAGAACGCTGAAACCATCCGCAGTCAATGGGAATCGGTGTAGACAGATACGTTACCAATATGGTACAAACATAATCATCTCTTCATCGACGCCGCTTTCAATAGTTTTGATCTATCGTTTGATAATTTCGATGTTGTAGTTTTGACTACAAGTTTTGAAGCAGATTCGTGTTATTGAATTCGTTTATTTTTCTAATACTTCATAAAGACATACATACCAAGAGAACAGATACGTTACCGCTGCTAATTTAGGCAAAAATCATCTAAAGTATTGCAGAGAAGTGAAACCGCTGAAAAGTATATTTTCTCTGATGCATTTTGACGAATTTATGAAACAGAAAAAACATAATAATCCTGTCAGATTTCTACAGTCATATATTAAGTATGTTGTAACATATACGTTACTGTTTAAAGCAGGATTTTAATGTCCTATACAGTAATTTGTGATTTATACAAATACAAAATTACTGACATGTACAGTTTGATAATAAGGAAAAATATAGAAACAAAATACTTTGGTACTATTTTTATATGAAACTATTCGAACACACTTATGAATCATACAAACCAATATTCACAAATGAACTTTTCATAACTGCAATTGATAAAGACAAGTTGCTTTCGAGACGGACAAATGGCTTTGAATGGAGAGAAAAGTCCAAAACCAAAACAAAAATTCAGCTAAAGTGTATATTATGTGGCATTTCTAATGACAATACCTCAATTTAGTTCATTTTAACAAAGTCACGTATATGTTCTTTACCAAAATATGATGGTTGACTGTAACAATTCTTTGAGTAAAGATAGGAGCCAGCCCTTTTGGATTTAAAAAGTAGAGATATTTGCCAAACAAATGACAATACATAAGAACTTTGTTTTCAATTTTCATATTTTATGTTTTCATTTCTGAAAACATGCAAATTAGTGGAGAATGAACGCGTAGTTTTTCTACCTTCCGCTAGGCGTCGCTCCGATAATATATGAGACTTGTTCCCTTTTCTTTTATTTCATTAATTTTTAAAATTTGTTCTCGGCCAGGAAGTGAAGCGCACGCAAGGGAGGTAAATGATAGTGTGTCAATACTATTTCCGGTCTACAAAAATAGCTTTCTCAAGAACTTCACGAATTTTATGTGAGCGATCATTTGGTTTATTTTTACCACATAAACCCCCTTTTCTGTTACAGACAGATGGAAGATGAGGGTGTGATGAAACACAGTTTCATAACACTAGTTAACGATAGTTAATTGTATAAAGATGATAATCAATTACAGACACTGACAGAGGGAGGGGTCTCAGGTTTTTGAAAGGATGTAAGCTTAATGCCTACAGTACCACTACTTACACCTACAGTAGGCCATTGATTTTTTTTTAACCAGAAATGGATGCCGGTGACCACATTGTCCTTAAACAATTAGTAGTTTGATTCTGGGCAAGCACACGGTAGAATTTTTTTCAATTATCTTCAAAAAGTGTTCCAATTTGGGTTGCATCACTTGACATGCATTACTTTTTATTCCTTGTCTATCCCTATACTTTTCTTTATTTTGAAATATATATAACGGTAAACAAACTATTACAAAGTAATTTTGTTAGTCCACAGAGGTTTGGTTTAACTGAGTTTTACAGTTCATGGTAACAGTTGTAACTGGTGTACTGTTTAAAGGGCCACTACCTTTCCGAAACGGCTTTTAAATTTTAAAATAGGAATGTAAAACGAGATCAATAATTTTGTAGAGTCGCAGAAGTTATTAACTATACGTTTACTAGCACACTTATCATCACCTTCAGAACTGTTTAATTAGAATAAATGAAATGTTAATTTTCATAACGCGGGTCGTTTTATGTTTCCCGTCGTAGTCCTAAATGCCGCGTGGTAGTTGACTATCACTGCGCCAGACGGCAAAACAGCGAAATGAATCTCCACTGTTATCTTACATTATAGACAGGAAATCTTGCATATGTTTGGTGTTGTAACCTCATCTTAAGCCATCAATATGTATTTTCTTTTGTTATTAATGTTTTTAAGAAACCTTTAAATTTTGCTCCGGAAAGGTAGTGGGCCTTTAACAAGAAAATACATTCTTTTTTTCTATTGAATAACTGTTTGATTGTTGATTTTTTATCACATTGGTTTTGCAATTTCTCTTTCAGATACATCTACTACTAAATAAGGAACAAAAACTCCATAATGGTCACCTAGGGCAATGTGTATGCTTGGCAAGAAAGCATTTTTCCTTGTCAAGCATGCCGAGTCTCCGGGTTCTCCAGGTTCTAACGGGTAAGTCTACAATATACATTACTTCTGATCAGTGGCATGTAATGGATAAGAGATTTCAATGATGAAATTTTATTTGCACATCCAGTTTTCATTTGCTTGTTCGCATCCTAATTTTCTCAGTCCTATATAATTCCCATTTAAATTGGGAAGAAAAATTTGTACCAAAATACTCTATAAGAGAGATGGATTTATTTTTACACATATAGATGTCCTATGGCACCAAAAGTACCTGGAGATCCTCGGAGCACTATTTGTGGAACACTGAAGATATACTAGGGCGTGGAGCGACGGCTGTTGTACACAAGGCTGTTAAAAAGGTGGATTGAATTACTGTAAATTGGGATATTTTGGTGTATGAATATTTTGGCATTTTTGTATCAAAATAGGGTGGTTAAAAAGACAAAGACAACCCTCTAAATTATTTGTCTTCAATAGAAGTGATTTATAGTCAGATATCTAATTAATGATATTGATGTTTGGGAAAAAGAAAGATACAGGTAACATTTTTTCCTGTTGACAGAGCACACCTGAAATCTATGCTTTTGTAACATGATTGAGTAATTAACCCAAGAGTATGTGTTCACATACCTAAAAAATGGCATGTACATGTAGATGTATTAATCGCTATATACAAACAAATAAATACGTAGCCAAATATTGGTGCGTTAAATTTTGACGCTTTCATGCCAAACGCCATATTAACCAAAATATGACCACATCTAAAATATCAAAATATTACGGTATGTCATATAATTATCAGGTTTTGTTTCATAAACTTAGATGGTGCGTAGTTTATAAAATGATGTGCAGTTATTGTATACCTTTGTTGTTAGTAGAGAGTATTGATATTACGTAGATATGCAAGCCAGAATTATATAGTATGACTCTAGGTGAGGGAATGTACTAACCATGCTTGCTATGATGAGTTAGATTAACTAAGATTACCCTAGAAAAAGAACTTATTGAGTGCAAATAGTTTTTATTTTTTTTATACAAGGGCACTGGTTTGTCTTGTAGCTATCTTTAAAGGATCAGTTATTAATGTAGAACTTGTTATAGGTAAATGCGTTAGAATAATATAACATGGTACTGTTTTGTAATACAATTTGGTTTTAAATTTTCAGGATAATGGCGAAGGATGTGCTGTTAAGGTATTTCATGATCGTGTCACATTCCATCATTCCTCAGTTCCAAGAAGAGAATTAGATATTGTTACAAGTCTAAATCATAAAAATGTCATACGCATCTTTGGCATCGATGTTGATGTAAGTTTTCAGAAAGTTTTATTTTGTATAGGTATTAAATCAAACTATGTCCTGCTTATGAAATATTCTGTCCTTTTTTGTCATATTTTTTTATTGAATACAGCTATATAATTATATAATGCATGATAAAGTTATGTTTTTGTATCACTTGCATCAAGGTCTAGCAATGATTTTGAAGAATGGCCAACGTTCAGTAAACAACAGGCACTGATTAATAAATTACTATATATGCACAACAACATCTATTTTTTTAATTAAGTATATAGTAAGACTAAAAAACGCATGGTGCTGTTTAATGATATAAGTCATCAGAGTTAATTTACAAGTTTTGGTGTGAGAAATACCTTAAAAAAAATTTCAATACTTGCCAAAATCATTTTATTCATTACTTTATTTTCTTTTAATTGGTAAAAACTGGTGGTTTTTTTTTTATCAAATTATAATATTTGTACTACAAATAAAAACAAAACAAATTGAATTTTTTGCCAACTTTTGTGACAGTTATACTCTAGTCTTTGGCCAAATTATACTGTCTTTAATTGAGTATCAAGATTATTTTATGTTGCAGCCCTCAGGAGTTCACGTACTTGGTATGGAGTACTGTCGTGCAGGAAGTGTCTACACACAACTTGATAAACCTGACAATACATTTGGATTTCCTGAAGAAGAATTTCTGCGAGTCCTTAATGATATTGGTAAGTAATTTTAACTGTAACCATTGAAAAGCTATGGTACAAGTGCAATTATTTCTGTTAAAATGCAAAGCCAACAATTCGCTAAGTAAATGGGGAAAAAACAATGTCACAACAGCAACCTTTAAATTCACATGTCATCCTATAATTGTGAGGGTACAGTACTACGAAGTCTTTTTGAAGCGTTTTCGTCAATCATTAATGTTGCATTCATGATTACCTGATACATGTAGTTGCTTTCAATGAATACAGATCTACATGAAAGAAAAAATAATCTTTTAAGTGACTGTACCTTTCTGTTTGAAAGGAATGTTATATGTTTTTTAGGAGTGTCACGGTTAACCGAAAATACGGTTAACCGAAAAATTCAACCGTACGGTTCGGTTCGGTACGATAATTCTAAGTTTCGGTTCGGTTCATTAAAAAAATAACTGTCCTATAATACCTGTAATTTACGTGTATAAACTGTATTGCAGATTATTTCATTGAAAATACGGCGAAGTTGTTTGTCAGAATCCCGAGAAATACACCTGTTGACCGACATATATGTGTAACAAGTGTGCAAGTTCAGTCATTCAGAAGATCGTTTTTTGCTGTCTGCGGACATGATTTTTCACATACATAATATCTAAATGATATATTTCACTAAATGTTTGATATCTTATAATTGATAATTTTTTATTATGTATTTTTCCGATAACATTAATCCCGCAGAATATCGGCAGCTAAATCAAGCCGCCATTGTGTTGCCGATTGTAAACAATCGCGTTTCCGTCGGCCAATATTCCGTGAATTAAACCATTTAAACAATTTTACGATTTGACATGCACCTGGTACGTAATAATGTTTATCTCTATTATAATTCAAATGCATAATACTTTTAAAAACACTTTTTCTGGGATAATACCGATGTATTGATTTGCGGTAAACTTACGATTTTCACAATGTCAATCATCACATAATAATGCGTATGAAAGGATACGAGAAAAGTTTTAGTGACGAAATAATGTATCATAAAGGATACGAGGGACATATATCTCTCTGTGACTGATTAATGTGTCAATAGTACTGAAAGAGTTAAAAAGATAAGAAAATGTTCAAATTATGTTTTTTTAAAGATGTTCCACTGCTGAGAGATCATAAATGATACTCAATATTTGAACAAAAATTGTAATTTAATCGTTTTATATGTCTAATTAAGACCAACAATGATATAGAATAATTAATGAATTTCTTTGCTGCATTGCACTTTTAAGAACTTCAATGTATATAGGATATAGTGCTGTGGATATTTTTCAGGGCGCAATAAATTATATGTTTTTTATTAGCAGTGAAATCTTGATTAAAAAAAAACCATTTGTTTAAGTGAAATACCATCTTTAAATCTAAAGCCAGAACTTGCTTTTGAAATAGAAAATAGATTTAAAAAGTGTAATTGAGATTTGCCTGAACCGAACGGAACGAAAACGCGATCAAAAAAAAGTTGAAACGCGGAACCGAGCTTGAAAAAACATGAACGTGACATCCCTAATGTTTTTTATAAATGCAATACATGTATTCTGGTTTGTTATTTTCCAGCTCATGGCATCGCACTATCTCAAACAAAATGGAATCATACATCGTGATATAAAACCGGAAATATATAAAATCATTGACGATGATGGAGGTAAGGATACTTTACCTTATAGTATTGTTATACCCTTGGCAGTTCATAAACTGATAATGCAATCTGCGCTTGGTAAGGTTACATATCAGGGCTACATTAATGTAGATATAATTAAATAAAGTGTCTGGTCTGCCTATAAAACAATCAATATGCAAAAAAGCCTATGCGGTTGTATATGTATCAAAGTGTGCTCTTTTCTAATATGACATCTTAAATAAGTGTTAGTACTTCCTTTCAGTCGCCCATCACGAGACGAGGAAAATTTGTTTGTTCAGATTAAAAACTTTTTAGTACAGAGTATTTGTAGTTAAATGACTAATAGAGCTATAAAGCCTGTATAAGGGTTAAAATATAAGAGTTAAAATACAAACATGAAACAATGAAAACATCATTTTGATATGTTATATACATTATACTACTACTGAAACGATATGGGAAAATGGCAATTGGATAAACATCTTGGGCTTACCAAATCTCAAGGTTCAAGATCACAATATTGATTGTAACAATTGTACACTGAGGAATGAATCAACAGCCATGTGCTTCCTAACGCAAATGGGGTTTTTCACATTTCTGGTAAATCTTTATTGCCAAAATGTTTGAACAGAATGTTCAGCTAAGCTGTTTAAATCAAACGCTTTACTGATATAGACGGGTTATGTTAAGGCTAGCCAGGCTGTACGTTGCTTATATGGAAGTTAACTATTGTTGGCGTAAAACATGTTGACTGACTTCTACAAAGTACAAAGTATGATTTATCATGGATCGTGCTGATACCTAGTATACGTATAGTTCAAAAGTTAAATGCATAAAATTAAGTTACTGCCATCAGGAAATGCCAACTGTGTGAAAGTGAACCGGATAACTGGCTATGCACTTATTTCCAATAATGGTTTCCTTTGAAGTCACGTTTTAAGGATCATTTGAGACAGTTAGTTGCTCTCATCTTAATTTATGCATTGATTCTAAAATTGAAAGATTGAGTACTCTCTTTCTCTCAAAAAACATTTAGATTTTAAAACACGTAAGTGCATGCATGGCTATAAATAAACTCTGTCTAAATTAAGTCATAGGTAGCTACACATATTGTGCATCCTCATTACTCCAGAGGTTACTATGCTCTCTCGTCATACAAATATTGAGGATGTTAATTGCAAACTAAAAGTAATCATTTTACATCCTGTCGACTTGGATTACTTCCATGGCCATTTAAAAAAAAGGCCCTTTGAAAAACATTTAATGCGTAATAAGGCCACATTAACTCGCTTGTAATATGATCTACAACCACTATTGTGTCCTCATAAGGTAACATCTGTATTGGAACGGAATGACGCACAAGGATGTGTATTTTGTTTATTCTACCAATAGTCAGTGTTATTCAACTCTCAGTGGTATCAATAAACGATGCAGCTGTTGATTAACAATTTGTTTGTACTACAACGTGGTATAAACTCTGGTAGCGCATTCTGATTGGATGCACACGGTGAACTTTGACCGAACTACGTCTTTGTGAGTGTCGTGTCATCATTTGTCAACGTCATCAATAATCGAGTGACGTCATGCTATGCTGTGATCGCCGCCTTGACGCCAAAACTGCTGTTGGACTAGCGTACTTTTCCTCGTCGTATTTTCTATCGTCTTAAGCGGATATAATTGTGGTAGAAAACAGGTCACACGACTCGTGGTTGTTGGATATGTTAATTTATTCCACACTCGTAAGTTATTTTTTAAAAGTTACAAAAGACACTCGCTAAAGCTTGTGTCTTTTGTAACTTTAAAAAAAATAAACTCACTCGTGGTGGAATAAATTACATCATCCACAGCCCACTTCGTTGTGTAAACCTCTATTTCTTGTCAGGAAATGGTAAAAAAATGTTTATGGTCATTATAGGTCATATATCAGCAAGGTTCTAGGAACTGGACTTCAGTTCAACCTCAAACGCAAAGCGACTTAAAAGATAGGATTGATTATCTTTTGACGTCATACTTTGTATTTGAATATGATTATCTAATGACGTCAAGCTATTTGGTGTGTTTAAATATGTCTCAATAGGCAATCACTCAATTAATGAATTGTGTTTGGACTCTGGACTTTTCACTAATATAACAAAGTGGCGGTTAGAAACCTTTATTTGATAAAGAAAAGCTGGTTGTAAAAGAATTTTTAGCATTTTGTTTAGGCTAATTACAGTATACAGTAGTGATCTCATATTCCTATTGTAATTTGTTTAATTCTTATTCTTTTGTTGCCATGCTTTGTTAATAAAGAAATTTTTTGAATCAAGTATAATTGTTTTTAATTCAGATGTGTGAGTTTATACAATATTTGGATCAGCTTTGGGGTATACAAGAGTAAAACGTTTATATAGCTTTAATGTATTTAACATTCTGTAAGAACATGTAATAATCACACACTTTACTGTTGTAATATGTGTAATGCGGATTTATA